>JAJJWW010003169.1:0-55295 GCA_023531295.1 Papaver armeniacum | reverse complement strand
AACAAATCAACATCTCAAGCTCAGATCATCTTCAACTCCAAACTCTCCATGTAACTCAGCATTCATCTATACTGCATCACCACAATACTTCACCTGAGCCATTCTCCATAACCTGTTGCTATTGCTCATCAAGCTTAGACCCATCTACACTTGCACCATTTCCTAAACATACATCTACATTGTCAAGCATTCATTCAATATCAATTCCAGTTCCATCATGGCTCTGCAATTCAGTTCACCGTCACCAGTTGCATTACAGCCATTCCTCACACGAAATCTCCACTGTCTCATTTCATTGTGTCGCAGCACTCAAATCTATAGCAACACCTCAGTCTCAAGCCACTTCCTGCAACAACACACAACTCCACCAACACATCAGTGCACCAGTTCTCAGCTCAAACTTGAGCATACCTCTGTCAGCGTCAGCCTTACGATGCCTCAAATTCGTTAGTAAAGCAAACCCATATCACCAATTCCCTAACTGATTCTCGCCATCAATGCAGCAAACAATATTGATTCAGCATCACCATTCCATAACCACCTACACTGACATTTCTTTTAGCCTGTAACTCAGCATTGTCACAGCTCCAAACACAACTTCTACCGCTTCTTGACCCTGTGATCCTCTCTTATCTGCAGCTCAGCCATTTCCTTCACTTCATACAACCCATTAAGCTCAACCACCACCATTAAATTGCAGCCGCAATACCACTAGAATCCATCTCCATATGCAGCAGCAGCAGTGCCTTCAACCTAGCCTTGAACCACCACTGCAACCACAACACCATCTTCTTCATACCAAAATCCACCAATGCTTCAACAGCATCAACTTCAACTCCCACTCAGAACCAAACATCTAATCCAACCATCTCCTGCTGCCCATCTCAGGTTCAATTCCCATTGTCATCTTAGACCCTTGACCATCTTCAAATTCCGTCTGAATTGCGACCATCGTCTCTCTGAAATCAACAACAACCTTGTCCACGATCTTTGTTCTTATCAAACCCCCATCGTAATAGCACGAGATTCACACAAACCCTAATCTCCATAAAACCCTAGAAATCAGCAACCTCAGCAACATCTCCCAACTGATTCCTTCTCGAGTTTGAATATAAGCATAAACCCATCTCTTTAATCTTCCATTAGCAGCAACACCATCTTCATCTCCTGAATTTCTGTGAATGTAGTGAATCCGCCATCTCCTCTATGTTTAAGTCCAATACACCCAACAACTCAACTCATTTTATCTGCTCAAACCCTCAACCCATTTCTCCATCATTAATTTCATCTCTTTTTGAACTCGAATCCGTGAACCTGAGCTTTTCCATCTCTCAATTTCGTGTTTCTTCTGTGGATTTCACAGATTCTTCTTCTTTGGCTGCAGAGAACAATGGAGAAAAGAGAAAGGGAATTATTTCTCAGGGCTTTAAAAGTGGAACGGCTATTTGCACCCACTGTGCTTGGATACAGCGACCCATTGGCAGCCCCTTAACCTTGGCTGGGCTCCATATAGCACCCGCCTGTGAAATGCCCGTGACACCTGTTTTGCGCATTTTTCCTCTTCGTTTGCATCAAATGACTCCATTGCACCTAAATACTCAAAATCAAACATAAGATACATAATTCACCCGAAAACTCGCAAAGAAAGCATAAATACTAGATATAAAATTAGGTATTTTAGACACCTATCACGCCTCTCCCTGTCGGTCCCTTCTGATCACAGTTGCTGCCAAGAACCGTTGTTGCTCATTAGTTGATACCAGCCAGAGCTTCACCATAGCAACAACCACTACTGACAGAGGTAATCCAAACTTCTGCATATTTTATTTTCCCATGGAGAAGTAATAGAGTCACCAGTACGGAGGCGAGATGGCGATATCTTTATTATGGTAAACCCAACGACCATACAAGATAGAACTATGTAAATCATGCTTGGGGACTGAGGCTCAACACGGAATCCCTTCACTTTCAAGGACCTTTTCAACCCCGAAGAGACGGTCAACCAAGAGGTCATAACCGTGACAAGGTCACCACTTTTCAAGGACGTAGCATAAGGATATCATCACCTCCCTGTCTGGAATGCGCCTGACCAACAAGCAATATTTAGTTCAGCCATTCATAAGCGTTGTTATCAGTGAAGGATCAAAGAGGAAAGTCACGCCTCAGCAAGCCACACATACCAACCGCATCATGCCTGCCACATCACCTACTCAGAACTCAGTGTCGCCTACCCAAGGACTGCACGGAGCTGCGTATCAATAACCACATCGCCGATGTTTCTATATTTCCAATTTCCTATGGAAGGGATGCGTGGGCTGCCAAAATTTTGGATACAATACAGATTTATCAAGTGCGACTCCCGCCCATTGATCAACAAGTGACAAATCCAAAGGATTGCCGCCTTTGTCAGTTCGTCAAATACTTTACCAGCAAATGGAATGGAAGTACGTCTTTCAGGAGAAAATAGGCTCAGGATAATTACACCTGGGGACTGCCAGCACATGAAGCCTTCACGTCCCTCAACCAGGTTATTGCTGATATCAATATCATCGCTATCAAAGCTTTACGAACCACAGTAATTTCTCAACATGAAGCATACACGTGCATCGAAGACTCCAAAAGTACGCCGCAGAAATATTTTCACATGTCCGGCCACACCATCGTATCTAGCACGCATCAACAACTCCTTGCAAGAACGCATTGTATTCCCAAGATGGCTCAAAAAGTACAGCTTTAGTAACCAAACAGAAGTGTGACTGGGGACTGCTCATCGCATCCCATTCCATACAACAATTCAAGATTCAGAAGATGATTCAAAGGATGTCGCTTGGAATGAATTCCTTGAATACTTGATAGAAGCACGTCGGCAACGGAACGCCTCTCAGCTCGTCTCCTTCACTCAACGGCTCCGGAAGATCTTTCCCATACAAGCCTTCCAAGCATATCATCATCGCAATCAGAAAGGAAAGAATAGGCCTATGAGCTAAAGAGTCAGAATAAATACAATTTCAGCTCTTCTGGTGCCGCGAGTAATAACATGGATGATTTTAGTCGCAAGCGCCGCTTTGGCCTCTACTTAGCCATTATTCTTCCGGATGATCGGAATTGCTAGCACTTTCTGTAAAAGCACTAAAATAGTGTCATTAGTCAAAATATCGAGTCCAAGCTAATATAAATATGGGTATAAAATTCAGCATTTACGTGCTTATCAACACCCCCACACTTATATTTTGCTAGTCCTCGAGCAAAACAAAGCATTGACCCGCTACACAGCTGGTCATATCATAAGAAAGAGTTAGACCCGCTACACAGCTGGTCAATTTTTTTTTTTTTTTTTTTTTCTAGATATAGAAATGTCTGCTAAACAGCGAGACGATGTCTGCTAAACAGCAAGACGGAACCACTAAACAGTGGTTTAAAGAAGTCTACTAAACAGCTAGACAGAAAGACTCGCTAAACAGCTGATCATCATGTAATTTTTGTTTTCAAAGACCCGCTAAACAGCTGGTCATAATTTATTATTATTTTTTTTTTTTTGATTTAAAATGCAGACCCGCTAAACAGCTGGTCATAAAATAAAAAATACGAAAACGAACGAAAAAAAGACCCGCTAAACAGCTGGTCAATTTTTTTTTTTTTTAATTCCTAACGAAAGTGCCACACCCCCACACTTAAACATTACATTGTCCTCAATGTAATTGAGTCATCCAACGTAGAAATTAAGATGGGAAATTCATAATATGCGAAAATAAACAATTAAAAATGAAATAAGAACATAGATGTACCTACTAGAATATACAAATAAGACTCACCATAAATCAACAACCTAAATATTTGGGGATCAACCCAGAGCACAATATATACAACCGATGGTAACCTCAAATCCTCGCTGAAGCAACGTAAAGATATAGAGATTATCAAAAGGAAAGAGCTACCCCCAAACCTAATTTTTGCAAAGGATATATCGTCAGTAACAAGAATTACCGACTCAAGTGGTTCACTGGAGATGGGAACTGAAACGATCTGGGAGTCATGCACAGGCAAAGAGAAATCACGAGATGCAAAATAATCTAGTAATACTGGAGAAGCACGCAGTTCTAATCCAAAATTAGGAAACTTCTGAAAAGTTGTGCCATCAATTCTAGGTATATTAACTTCTCCATTGGGTTTGTAAACTTGTACTAAATCATCATCATAATCATCATCAACCAAGGAATCAATAGGAATATCACAATAAAGATGATTAGAAGTAACCTTATAGATAGAGTGTAATGTCTCTAAGTCGTTAGACTTAACTACAGTGTCCTCTGAATTAACACATTCTTCATAAGCATCATTGTTATAGCACTGATATGTCATACCGTCTAAAAGAATGGTGTCCTCAATCCTAAACTCATCCTTTTGAATAGGCGAGTGATCATTAACACGATCAGGAGTTAGACTAAATACACCACCTTCACTTGGTATGACAATGTCTCTATTCCTATGATCACAACTATCAAGTTCATCATCATTCTCCATACACATTGATTCACAATTTAAATCGGTTTCATCATAAATGTCAAGAGTATTAGAAAAATTAGAACATGTTTCCTCTGTAAGACCACAATCTTCTACCGATCACGTTAGTTGAGCAATCGATAGATCGGTTTGTTCAACAAGTTCAACAATATCGGCATGGGCTTTACTAAGCTCGGCAAAAAATAACTCATTAGGCGTGGTCCTGCTCAAAGAATGTCAATATTGAGGCGTTCTAACAAAGATAGTTGTGATGCCGATGGGTCACGATAAGATTGATCATCTCTCTCATACTGGGACTCATATGTGTGTGAATAATAACCGGAATCGATATAATTTGTCTCATAACTGGGTAAGGTTGGTAATGATCATAACCTTCACAAGGTCCTAATGATCATACCTATGAGAATAATTCCAATCATTATTTACACACTCGGCAGGTTCTTGATAATGAGAAGGTGCATACGCATACTCCTCATGTGAAATATCAGATGACTCCTCTGTCTCAACTCTTTTGGTAAGATTCCAAAAAGCTATAAAAGAAGTCAACTCGCTGGAAACCATTATACAAAGTATTCTCAATAACTAACCTTGCAAAAGCTTTGCGAGAATATCAAGTACTTACTTTAGGCCAGTTGTTGATTCCAATCGTCGCTCTTCAGACAAAAGTACCTGAGAAAAATCAAATAAGCTACGTAAAAAGAACTAAAAGAAAATATAAAAATAAAAGCAAAAATAAGCTATGTACAAAAGAAAAATAATAACTATGTACAAAATAAAACGAATAAAAATAAAATAACTTTATATACAAAATCAAAAATACTAATTACAATATTCCACAGCCGCTCCCCGGCAGCGGCGCCAAAAGTTGATAGGATCCGGAGATGCCTATATAATAAACCGCAATCGCACGGTGTCTAACTAGTAGACAGAGGCAAGTACGGGTCGTTCCCACGAAGAGCGGTGGAAATACTATAATCAATATCTCTAATAAAAATTAACCAGAAAAATGTTTTTGGATTTTTGAAAGAATAATAAAATAAAAATAAACTAAAGTAACAAGACGAATCCAATGGAAGAATCGGTAACCAGGGTTTTATTGATATCCACCACTATTTCCTTGCAAATACTGAAGTGAAACATAATTATGAATAACTGTTAATTGTTCGTTCTATTGACATCACCTATTGTATATATTAGAGTCGCAAATATCACTGGTATACCCTAAGCATGGCACATCAAAAGACTAAATCCAAGCATGAACCATCAAATTGCATCAGCGAGAAAGTTATACGAAACTAAATATAGGTTCACAAATTCTATATGGCTTTTCTAAGTATAACCCATCAAAGTTTTTAACGAAGCATGGATCATCAAATAATAAGACAAATATATTTGCAAAACTATCAATTACGGACATAGGTTTTTAAAACCGGTGAAGCAACAACTTATATTTTCGATCAATCAATAAACATTATTCAAAAATTAATCAATTCAAATCATATTGGTCTAATGCTATATTCATCAATTCCAAATTAGCCTAATACCCAAAGTGGTTTCAACCCATAAAAATCCTAGATATAAGTTTAGCAAGACATAACCATGGGTTTCTTAAAACCCATAAAAATAATAATCAAGAGAGAAAAGATTGAACCAATGGCGTTGTCTTTCTCCCTATCTATGCTTAAATGGCCTTCACGGCTGCTTCTTCTCCTTCTCTCTCTCTCTCGCTGTAGCCGCCTCTGAAAACTCAAAAACTCTCCAACGAGATTCTCCCAAAACCGGTCTCCCTCTTTCTGTTCTCGATTTCAATCTTTATAATATGCTGCAACATTGGCCAAGGCCCAGTCCGTTCGGGTCCAGCATCCAAATCCAACTCCACTTTCTCTTCCCTAAACTGGCCACAACTCCAAAATCTAACCACAAACTCGAGTTGAAATTCCCTGACCTTCCTCAGCAAACCATCACATCCAATACTCAATCATCATCTGCATCCCAGTCACTGGCAATACAACTCAACCAATCACCCCAAGTTAGCTCAGGAGAGCGTCGATCATTCAAAAACCAAACTGAGAACGCATAACCCATTATAATCACCACTGCAGTCCACTGTTGCTGTAATGTTCAGACGACATCAAGGTTTCTGAACTCTTTTATCGCCATAACTATCACAATCAGGTAGATTCATAGCTTGCTTCCATCTCGTCTTAGCACCAACACCTTCAACTGAATCTTCTCTTAACTCCTCCGCAGAACTTCATAATTCAGCGACCATGGCAGCACCTCCCTGACATCAATCGACTACCCATACAACCACCAACTCGAGCTCCATTTCACTTCTCGGCATCAAGACCAATTCTTTATTCATTGCCATGACATGGCAGCAAACCAACTCCTTGAATAAGCTCCCAGATTGAATCCACCTGACTCAAACAAACAACTTCTCGACTTCACAATCACCACGTTTCAGTTCTCTGGCCTCTTATTTGATTGTCGCAAGTTTATGTTCGTCCTACTCCAGTTCCGTCTTCCCAGTTTACATCCAAGCACAGCGAATTTCCATTCTTCTCAACTCAGGCCAAGACACTATGTACCACAACAGACTCAAGCCATCACCGAGCATCATCATTTCACTTGTTCATTTATCGTCAATCAATCACAGCTCGAATCCTCTGCCGTCTCAGCTCGAGCACCCATGATAACAAACTCCGATCACCACCATTGAATCACGGCAGCAGCATTCGTGACTTCTCGACACCAACACCAAGTTCTCTGAATGTCTGTTTCCCTTGTGCCATCTCCGTTCAATTAAACCCCAACCACAGAACGAACTTCGTAGCTTCTGTCCATCTAACTCCAGCAAACATGCACCTGCACTTCTATAATTCTTCTTTCAGCTTGAACACAACTCTCGAGAAGAACTTGAACTTTACAGCCGAGAGATAAACAGCATCACCACTCTACTCAGCCGATCACCACCAGCAATTTCCCGAACCACCATAAGCTTCACACGTACTGCCTTAAAAAAGTGTTGTTGTTGTTCTCAACTTTGCTCCAGTGACAACCATCATCTCAGTCTCGAGCAAACAGCAGTCACCACTGACTTCGGTACTCACCAAGATGATGAAACGAAACTAAAATCAAAGTACACTGAAGTATACTTTTCTGCTGAAATATTGAAATTGAAATGTGGTGGAAATGACACCACGGCATCCACTATCCTTGGCCCTCGGTGCAGCTCACGTGATTGAGAGAATTCTTTGTTCTCCCATTTCTTGTTCTGGCAGTGTCATGGCCAAGTGGTGCCAAGCGAATATATATGGGCAGACATAATTAATTCAGCTCTTCTGGTGCCGCGAGTAATAACATGGATGATTTTAGTCGCAAGCGCCGCTTTGGCCTCTACTTAGCCATTATTCTTCCAGATGATCGGAATTGCTAGCACTTTCTGTAAAAGCACTAAAATAGTGTCATTAGTCAAAATATCGAGTCCAAGCTAATATAAATATGGGTATAAAATTCAGCATTTACGTGCTTATCACATATCATCATCGCAATCAGAAAGGAAAGAATAGGCCTATGAGCTAAAGAGTCAGAATAAATACAATTTCATGCCAGTCAATGCTCAGAAGTTTAAAGAACATTTTAATTATGACTCAGCAGTCCAGACACTAAACAACTTAAAATCAAGGCCCCTTGCAATTGAGCGCAATGGAGTTTGGTAAATTTTGGAACCAACTGGAGAGGTTAGATACTCATTCTTCTGAAGTCAGAACCTTATTACACATTCTGGAGAAGATCGATGGTATTGTTGGATGGCTACATGTGCAAAAAAGAAAACAACACCTACCTTGGGTTCTCCTGGATCGCCTTGCTGCTGATTATAACTATTGGAGATTGCTTTGTTTTCGTTGATGCTCGCTCTACCGCCACTAACAAATAAAGTCATTCACACCGAGCTAAATGTCCGAGTTTGATCAACTACTCATGGATATTACACTCACAGCTAAAATACGAATACAAGATGAACTTACATTGCCGCTGACGATTGGCACACTTATGATCGAGCTGCTGACAGTGACGAAGAGGAGCCGGCCGCTGCAGACGAAAGCACGGAGCCGGGCGAGCAACAAAATAGAAGAGGGTCAATACCCCTTTTCATACAAACGGATTTTCTAGAGTTTGAACAGAAGAAGGATTCCTTCTTGCTCCATGAACGGGAATAGATGGCTAGGCTCACCGCACTCATACCCATAGCTGATCTAGCAACACGCTACTACAAAATACACTGGACGCACGATCCCGCTGCTTAAGGTCGATTTGGATTTCCCTGGTAATATTTACCTGCTTCGTCTTTTCAATTTTATTTTTCGTCTGTAACCATCTAGTGCTTACCCCGCAACAATGTCACTGTTACGTGCTAAGCAGGGGACTTAATGTTGATGGTGGTTTTTAGTTCAGGACTAAAATCGTGAAACCATGTATTTTAATACGTTGTCATCCTGCAAGGGAACAAAATCCATTTGAAAGTGATGAGTGCATAAACCTTTTCACTTACATATTTATTGAGCAATTCAACATATTTACAAAATTTATCCAGAATGGTGCATGAAGCAACAATCCCAGATATTCTGTAAATTTTAACCTATTGCATTATTCACTAATGCATGGCCTGCCTAGTATTTTCCTATGCTATGTTCCCAGCCGAACTCTCAATATTGGCATGACATGACGATTAATGTTCACTCGCAACGGAGTAGCATGAATCTCCCGAAGTGTCAGTATTGAGACCTGCATGAAAACACTCACATAGGCTACACCACCCTCTGACAAAAAGATCAACGTGTTTACACACTTATTAATTAAAAATTAGCGCGATCGAACGCGTTTAAATTCCTTAAGGAAAATCTAGACTGTCCATATCAGTCTTAAAATACGATCACGGCCACACGATTTGGCCACGCAATTCAACAAGCCTAGCTTACTCCTAGCGGAACTAGGCGATCATCATGATAAACACCGGCGGGCCCACTAACATCCCAACCGGTCGAAATTTCTTTAGCACTCCCGCAACGCCTTTGAAAGCTAACCCTAACATGGGTGATCGCGTTGTTGAAAGATAGCTCAAACGATCTAAGACCGGCAAAAATGGTCTAAAAAATATCACGGCCGCCCAACTTAGCTAGCCTAGTTGGACGACTTAGATTTTCCCTCGAATGATCAAAAGGGTACTGGCGTGATCACCGGCGACCCAACTGCATTCTTGGTCAATCGACTTGCCCACGGCAAACCAAAAACGCGTTGAATCGCTCGCCCAAAGAAGGGTGATCGCGCGACTTTTAAAACCCTAAATTGAATAAGCGGCGTTATACAACTGCCGCAAATCAATCGTGTCCGTCCATCTTCGCAAACCTAGTCGGACGACCTAGATCCAGTTTCAGGCGGTCAATGAGGTGCTGACGCGTTCACTGGCGACCCAGCTCCATACCTGGTTGATCGAACTACACATAGCAATCCAAGAGCGCGTCAAACCGTTTGCCCAAAGTAGGGAGATCGCGCGCTCTTTAAACCCTAAATTAAGTCAGCGGCGTCATGCAACTGCCGCAAATCGATCATGTCCGTCCATCTTCGCCAACTCGGTCGAACAGCTTGGATCGGATTCTAGATAGACCACAGTGTGGCACTGTGATCACCGGCCACCCCTCTTCCATAGGGAGCGATCGACCAAGTGGTAGCTCACCCATAGGATTCCCAAACGATCGCCCAAAGGTGGCCGGTCATGCTACCTTTTTAAGACGTTCAATTCGCGACTAATTTGAACGAGCTCTAAAACAACGATGTTTCCTGCACATCGATTATTTTCAGCTGCTTGCTTAAAAGCAATGCTTTATTTACATCGATCACAAGCGATGTTTTATAAACATTGATTTCACGAATAAATTATTATTTGACCTAAAAGCACTATGTGCTATTTTTAGCGGCGAGTCTCACGACTTCACCCATTTACTTGAGACATCAAACATGTCACGAACTGGGGGATGCTCACTGGGGTATTGGTCTGGCGGTTTACAGCGTGCGGCGTGCAACGCGCCCATTACGAGAAAGTGGCAGGAAAGGACTGACGGTTAACAGTAATGGGAGTAGTGGGTGGAAGTGTGCCCAGTTTTCCCTCACAATGAAAACATGGTGATCACCACTTTTTACACAACCCCACTTCTCCACTACTTAACTGCCTCCACTTTCCTACGAGATCAGGGGTGCGCTCAATGACTTGTATAAATAGGATTTCAACCTATTTCAAACGAGAGGACAAGTGTTATCAACACAAGTAGCCAGAAACCATATTCTGATACAAGTCATAAAACAACCACGCGGTCCACACCTTCATAATTTGACACTCTGATCTAAAACACCTTCTTCGCTTCCCTCCCTAAGATCAACCCTTCTCCTTCAATTTGTGACCGAATTGAATCTGGAACGGCCATTTCTTGGTTTAGGCCAGAGTCTTACAGATTGATGTCTCGAATCTAAAAGTACTCATGTGCAGTACATTTGTTTAGGGTTTGAATTCGTTTCTCATCAACACACCCAAATTTTCCAAAAACAGCAGAATCAGTTTTTACCCCAAAACAGTTAGTCACAAGAATGACTCTCAGCTGTTAATTGTTGGTGACAATAATTACAAGAGTTTTCTTAAAAGACTAAAGAGAGACATCATTTCTAAAATCTCTTGTACTAGTGAACGTTGTGATAATGACACTCTTCATCACAAGTCAAAGTTGAAAAACAAGAGATGGAACAAGAGAAAACAAACCAAGCAAGAGGTCAAGAGTGATGATTCTGTCTTAGTCACCCGTGACGAACAAGACAAGGCTCACCAAAACACAACCTAGTTGTGTTGGAATGTGCATGCTCACCTTAACGCTCAATCTTATGATGGGTGAGGAAGCACATGATCTCTCGGTTATTATATGACTAATTAACATATTTATGGAGATTCCTTTTCTTCTATACTCGTACCTTGTTTATCTATAATTGAGCTTTTGATAGAAACGGTAACTTTGAGTTTATGATGTTGATATCAAATGATCATATATGCGTAGCTCTTGTTTATACGGTTAAAACGTTATGTGTTTATGGGATATTTGATTTCGGTTTTCATAACCTTAATATTCGATCTCATAATTGTGTGAACCCTTATGGTTTGGGTGACTTTTTGGTTTAGCAGGATTAAGTTCTAGCCCATGTTGGTAGGCTTTATCAAAGGATCATAAGGGGTTCTGATTGAAACTCATGTGTGAAAAAGTCACAATATGTTGAATCGTTTTGGTTTAGCATAAAAGCATATGTGTTTCGAGGTTTTCAACTTTTGCATTGCATTAGTTAAAACCGATTTTCAACCTTTCTCTGGTAAAGGTTGGTCCTTGTTGTTGTTCTTTTGTCTTGCGAGAGGATGACAACATTAACGGGGGAAAGTTCTAACTTGAACTGGCGCTTAATGACATATCTTTCTGGGGAGAAGAGGATGCGGAACTTGAGGTAACGAATTTGTTAGTTAATCGTTTTCCTATTTAAGAAAAGCCTGATTTTATTACATATATTTATTGCTTTTTCTTAACAAAATTTCGGTAGAATTGATGTTTATTCCATTATTTGTGTATGGATGTGTGTGTGATTCAATTGTTTCCGGTTAAGAAAAACTATTGTTATCTTGATTTATTGTTTGGTATCAATTGTTTACGCTTACGAAATTACGGTGCTTTAATGTCTATGTTTGTTTCAATTGCTTCCGATTGAGATAAATAATTATGCAAGTTGATTTATTTGGTTTGTATGAATTGTTTATGGCTTAACAAAAGGTTTTCGGGATGAATTGTTTAGTCCAATTCGATTCCGGATAAGAGAAACTAAGTTAATTCTGATCTTAGTTAGACTTATCAAAGTGGAGGTTTCGGTTATTCAAGTCTAAACGAATGCTTTAACAAGAAATGCTAGTTAACTAACCTAGTACTTGTCTTGTTTAAAAGTGAAAGGTCTAAGTTATTATTTGAATAATTAGAACCTGATGAGAAAAATAAAGTTAATTCTGATCTTTATTTTGGTCTTATCGAACAAGCGATTGTATTTGTCCAATCGGTTTAGCAAAAGAACTAAGGTGCTTAGTCTATTTTTGATTTGCTAAACTATTAGGGAAAATTGCTTCGGGCAATTGTTTCCTTGGTAACATATCAAAACAAAATTACTTTGTAGTTTCGGTTTTGATATTGGTTATCAAAAATGATGTGTGGAACCCTCGTTCTTAACTCTTATAGGTTGCAAGTCTTTTGAGATTTGTAAGATCCTTTCGGTTTGTCTTTTATTTTGCTTGTACCTTTGTCATTTTGTGACAAAAAGGGGGAGAAATATATGGATTAAACAAGTGATTTGGTATCACTAAGGAAAGGACAATGGTGCTTAAACGTTATATCTAACGAAAGAGTAAAGCATAGACAAAGGGGGAGTAGCATATCATATTGATACTTGTAGTTATATAGATTACAAAGGGAATAACAAAGACGTGTGGATTGAAAATCTACCTATCTTACCTTTAGGGAGAGTATTAGCTTTGTTATTATAATGTCAATAGCGGCATTTATGGATTGAATGTATACAGGTTATTGTGCTGTTGAATTTGGGAATCAAGCGTATGTATAATGAATTCTTGTAATTTGTTTATCCATATGATGTAAGAGTTTTGTCACTAAAATTGACAAAGGGGGAGATTGTTAGAGCATAGCTCGGTTGAACCCACCAAGCGTTGGTATGTCAAGTTTGGTTGTCATATTTTAGTGAACCAAAACTCATTTAAAGAGTCGCTTGATTATTTACTAGAGTCAACTTCGTATAGGTTTACTAGAAAGTTATTAGGATATGAGACTTACAAGTATTACGTGAAGACTTGAAGAATGTGAAGAAGTAAAGAGCTACAACGACGACATCATCCTTCCTCTTGAGGTTAGTAATATGTGACTTGAACTGTTTCATTCCTAACGTATCTTTCAAGTCGTGCATATTGAAAACATAACTGCGAAGCTGTGAATGATTATACTCTAGTTAGACATAGTATTAAGAAATTACAATACGAAGTATAACGTATATCTTTTGAACTTCGTATATAAGACATCGACATAATTGTATGAATGCTATTGTGATTATGTATGGGTATGGGTGAAGATTTCGTCCTAGGAACAATGTTTTTAAATTCATTTAAAGGAAGTACAATTCATAAACTTGTTTTGTGAATCGAAAGGGAAATCGCTAGGCTTATTTGTATTGTTATTCATTTCCAATCTTTGGATTACCAATATGTATGTTTAGTATAACCGCTCACAACTTGGCTATGTATCTTGGTAAAACTATTCACAAGGCCTGACTTTTGTATTGGTATGCCTTTTATTAGTGAAACTGATCTTAAGTAATCACCTGAGATGGTATGATCGATATGTTGTAATTGGTATGACCAACTCTAGACATTGGGGAATCGATCCTAGTAAGAGGTGCAACCGATCACAAGTGTGTGGAATCGATCCTTGTAAGAGGTGCAACAAGTCTTAGTTATTGGTAACCGATCCTATGACTTGTGCAACCGAATACAAGTTAAATACCATAAATATGTGGTAATCGATCCTAGTACCTAGTCAACCAAATTTTGGAAAGCTAGTGTGACCGATCCTAGTACCCACATGGAGGTAGAACCGAAACTTGTTTTGGTAGAACCGTGAAACCCATTAATGGTGATTTGATAGGATAATCAATCACATAGTTCTTGGAAGTCAGATGAACCAATTTTAAACTTGTTTGGAAGTGTGGCAAATCGGTTCCAAGATTGTAAATATGAAAAAGGATTTACAAAGTAAAGATGTCGACATACTTTGAACATGTGCAGTAACTCTTATCTTTTATTGTTCAAAGATATTCCTTAATAGCTAAAGGAGAATCCCGTATCGAAATAAATTGAGAATCTTTTAATTAAGGTTTTTAGTTTTATATGTTTTTAATTTCCAACAATTAAAATGCATATCTTTAGAAAATAAAAATTGGTAATGTGCATTTACTAATTGGAGATTTATAACTGAGATTTCGGTCAATATTTGGACCAAGCATTTACAGGAATTATGGAAACCGAATTTGGAAATATATTGCATATCTTGAGAATATTTTCGGTTTTGGAAATTCCTTGGTGTCCAAACTTCCTTGGTCTATAAATATTAAAGTTTGCATTTCGAGCAAACTAATCCTCAGAGCCAGCAAAACTACCTTGTTGTGTTGTTACTGGTGGAGCCGTCTATTCGGAGAGGAAAGTACCCTGATTATGCGAAATCTCTTACGACCGCTCGTTTTAAAGACTTCTTTGGGATTGGGAAGCTCTACGAGTATTGTTGGTGGGAAACTAGATAATTGCAGTTTATTATTAGTTTTCGATTGATTTGATTGACTAACGGTTGTTGAACTTTGATTGCACCTAGTTTCTTTATGCTTGAGAATCTTCTCTTCTGATATAAGATTCACTTAAACTAGATCGAATTTTCGACGGGGGTCTTTAAACTGTTTGTAGATCTAAAGACGTCTTGTGATAATACATTGTTAACAGACTCTGTTTTGTGTGTGATTGATCACAAGAGATTCAAGTTGATTGTGTGCAGGTGTTTATTGAAGATCTAAGAAGATTTAAAGACAAAGAAGATTTTTGATTTGAGTTCATAATATTTGGTGTGCACAAAACTTGATCGGATGGGGATCCAACTATAATCGGTTTATCTTTGTGATAACCTTGATTGATTACTTGAGTAGATCGGCATCAATAAAATTCTTTGTGATTCGAAGTATTGATTGCATAGTCTAAACAATTACTTTGGTAGTTGTTGATAGATTGATCTAAGAACCTGACAAAGGAGTTTATTGGGATAAACGGAAGAGCCTTTTGTCAAACTCATATCACGTTGTTTGAAAAGAGTTGTTACCGAACAGATTTGTTGTTCCTTTACTATTTGGAATACGAACCAAAGGAATTCTTCCAAGTGCGTGACTTATTGCAAGTTGGAGGCGCAGGGATACATACGGAACTAGGTGAACTATAGGTTTAGTTGCTTGGTCTCAACTATACGAAGTTGGTTTAGATTTTGTATAATGGCTTAATCCTGAGAGTATTCAATTCTGGACAAGGTCCCGGGGTTTTTTCTGCATTTGCAGTTTCCTTGTTAACAAAATCTTGTTGTGTCTTTTACTTTTCTATTTCCGCAATTATAATTGTTTTTATTATAATTAGAAGTAAAATACACAAATGTTAATTCCTAATTACTTGATAGCAATCCTATAGTGTTTGGTTAAGTCCGAACCTATTATCAAGTAATCATACTTCGTTGTTGCATTGTCTCGATCTGTATCCATAGTCAATCACACAAGTTATCTTGTTGTCGTATTGTCTCGATCTCGTATCCATAGACGATCACACGAAGTGTGAACCGATTCGTTGTATTGTCTCGACTCAGTCCATAGACAATCAATTTCGGAGAAAGGACTTATGGGTGGAAAAGTTGTAGATTGACGTATATTTGGGTACCCTCGTCTTTTCATATACCCTCATGTTGGTGTTCCTTAGGAAGATCCTTGACTATGTAGTAATTTTTAACCCATTCGGTCTCTTCCTCAACATCCTTTAATCTATGCCTTAGTTGGAATTGGTCTTCACCTCATTTCTTTGCCTTGAATACGTATTCATCTTCCATCGCAGCACTTGATGATGATGTGGTAGTTCGTTTGCTTCTTTTAAGTATGTTTTCAAATGAATTGGTAGTTGATGATGATGGAGTAGTTCGTTTGCATCTTATAAGTATGTGTTCGAATGAATTTGAAGATGATGATGATGGATTTTACATCTTTAAATGAGAAAATGAACAATGGAGAAATATTTATTTGAATAAGGTAGTGTATGATAGAGAGTAGGCTATCCTCTTTATATACACAAGGGACCAACGACTATAATTTAAAAAAAAAAAAGAGTCATTAACGGTAACAATCGGATTATATAGACGCATGAATAGTCCGATTGTGAATTTGGAATAATGGGAAATAGCTACCTCTCCATAATCGATTTATAAGTGAGGCACATAAAGACCTATTCTTGATTTCTCTACAAACCCAAACTTGGGCCCAAAATCGGTTTATGTGTGCATTAGCATAAACCAATTGTGGTTGATGTTCATCACGTCAACCCATAATCGTTTTATGTATGTGTACAACAAAAACCGATTCCTGGTAACATCAACAACAATCGGTTTACGCTAATGCACATATAAACCGATTCTGGGTTGATTTTCAGAAATTTTGATGAGTAAATTTCAGAGATTTAGAGTTAAATCATTGTTGAGCTTCTCTTAAAAGGAACTGAACAAAGGGATTAACTCAACCACTTGAATTGTTTGTCGATGAATATTCCTTCAAAACCCAAAAAAGTGAGAATTCAATTGTTGTTTGTGATTAGGTTTTAGTTTTTGATTTGATGGAAATTGAAAAAAAAAAAAAAAGTTTTGATTAAAGATTTTAGTTCAATATATTTACATGAAATTTATCCAGACTGGCGCATGTAGCAACCATCCCAGATGTTTAGTAAATTTCGGCGCCTTGCCTATATTCACTTGATATAAGTTTCTTTGAATACTTTTTGTGCTATGTTCCCCGGCTGAACCCTTAAGGTTGATATGGCATGACAATTTGTGTTCACTCGTAACAGAGTAGCACGAATTTCCAAATATCAAGGATGAGGTCTTTGCATAAGGTATTCAATCAGAAATCATGCTGCTCTCTGGAAATGAACTTAAAAGAACTCTGTGTCAACACATAGAATTCAATCGATTACCCTGACTAATTTGCAAAAGTTAGGATTTTGCGCCTCGCGCAGTGTATCAGACCTTGCTTGTCGAAATTTAAGCCTATGCAATCTAGGTAATTAATCCGCCATGGATTAGTAGGTGCAAAAATTTTCCCAGAATCAGAAAACAAGGAGCCACAGGACAGCAAAGGGAGGCGTGGCCATTCATTAGGCCAGCTGGCGCCACTTGCCATTGGCCATGCCCCTATCCTAAACCGGCCCTACTTCCCTCGACCAATCAGGTTGCCTTAAAACCGCCACGCTCACACCAGTCGTGGCTGGGCCCATACCTGTCGGCCCCAATTTCCATCGACCAATTAGGTCGCTCTAAATCCGCCACACTCACACCAGAAGTGTAGCCACGCCCATGCTTGGCCGGCCCCTCTCCTTCCTACCGACCAATCAAGTCACTTTAAAATACGCCACGAGCACTAGAGGTGTGGCCGCGCTTTATGTTTGGCCGACCCCTTTTCTTGACCAATCAAGTCGCTCTAAACTCGCCACCATACATTAAAGGCCAAACGCACCCTGCCGCGCCACCATACTAATTGGCAAGCCAAACGCGCCCTGCCACAACAACATATTAATCGGCATGCCAACATGCCACCCTGCCGCAGTAACATGCCAACGTGCCACTCTGCCGCAGTAGCATGCCAATGTGACACAAATAACGCCACTACATGCTAATCCACTTTCTGTTCGTGGCCAATGCCATAACAGACTCCAATTAGGATTTCGTGATCGAAACAAGACTTTTTTAGCCGAAACCCTAATTTTTGGTCATAGTCCATAACATGCCACGAGCCACTTTAGCCTTGGCCATGCCGCCTAGCCCTAACTTTGGCCACGACGCCAAATCCTAGCCTTGGCCATGCCGCTAAGCCCTAACTTTGGCCACGACGCCAAATCCTAGCCTTGGCCACGCCGCCAAGCCCTAACTTTGACCACGGCGCCAAATCCTAGCCTTGGCCACGCCGCCAAGCCCTAACTTTGGCCACGACGCAAAATCCTAGCCTTGGCCACGCCGCCAAGCCCTAACTTTGGCCACGCCGCCAAGACCTAACTTTGGCCACGGCGCCAAATCCTAGCCTTGGCCACGCCTCCAAGCCCTAACTTTGACCACGGCGCCAAATCCTAGCCTTGGCCACGCCGCCAAGCCCTAACTTTGGCCACGGCACCAAATCCTAGCCTTGGCCACGCCGCCAAGCCCTAACTTTGGTCGTGACGCCAAATCCTAGCCTTGGCCACGCCGCCAATCCCTAACTTTGGCCACGACGCCAAATCCTAGCCTTGGCCACGCCGCCAAGCCCTAACTTTGGCCACGATGCTAAATCCTAGCCTTGGCCACGCCGCCAAGCCACAGGCGTGGCCATAACTCCACAGACGCGGCTATGCCACCATGCCGTAGGCGCATGCCACTACGCCGCGGCTATACCGTTATGCCATTAACGGGTGCCAACAAAATGTGGCCATAATCAACGGCCACCCTTCCTCATGAGATGCGATCTCAGCCATCGAAGTTCACCACCGAACTAACAGACTTGTGGCAAGTTTAGGTGACCGGCCAAGACGATCCTAACAGCATCACATGCTATTTTCCTACGGCAAGCCTCTTGATTTCGACTTGCCACACGAAGCAAAATGCTACATGTTTTCCACGAAAACACTCGAGACATCAAATATGTCACAAACTGGGGGGATACTCATCAGGGTATTGGTCTGGCGGTTTACAGCGTGCGGCGTGGAAGACGCCCGTTATAGGAAAGTGTCATGAAGTGGGACAATCAATGGCGGCAAGAAGTAACGGGTGTAAACGGATCCACTTCCTTCATCATGGAAGCATGGGTTTCTGGCGATTATACGTTACTCCATTCTTCCACCACTCAATCGTTTCCACTTCCTACGAGACCAGGGTACGTTTCAATATGACTTGTATAAATAGGCTTCACCTATTTCCACCAAAAAATAATTTTTGGTCGGAAACAACATAGTATACAGAAATCACCAAAGAACTGATACCTTTCATTTCAGTTCCACTTTCTGATACAAGTTATAAAACAGCCACACTTTCAGAATCAACTATTCTGGTCTCAACACTTTATTCGCTTCCCTCCCTAAGACCAACCCTTCTCCTTCACTTTGTGACCGAAGCAAGCCTGGAACGACCATTTCTTGGTTTAGGCAAGGAGTGTACAGATTGATCTCTCGAATCAAAAGTACTCCCGTGCAGTGCATTGTTTAGGGTTTAGATTCGTTTCTCATCCACACACCCAAAATTACCAAAATCGGCAGAAACAGTTTTCACCCATAAACAAGTATTAAGTTTTTTTTTAAAGGTAATTTTGTATTTTACCATATTTTAGACACCCCATATTCCCTTCTTTAGGTTATTTCATTTTTTCGAAATCTTAAGCATTTTTAATTATTAAAAAGATTTATTCACCATCATGAACAATTATTATTACACAATAAGTTGGTGGGTAGCCTGGTAACAAGCTGGGCACTAACATTCTTTAGGTTGGTTGAAGAAAAATATAGGCCCCAAATAAACACACTAAGCCCCAAACTAGCCTGGCATTTTTAGGGGCGACCCCAAAAGAATTAGGGGCGACTTTTTTATTCCCAACCCATATACACCGTTAAGGGATGTCCAAAAATACGGAGAATACGTTAATGCCCTTACATAATCGGATGCTATTTTGTGCCCGATTATTATAAAGAAATCGGAAGCTTGGTAACGATATTATACTACCGATTAATATCGATTTTGTGCCAAACTCGTATCTGGCTTCTATAACAATCGGTAGGAAAAAGAACCTCACGAGACTACCGATTGTTAAAGTATAGAAATAAGAAATCTTTAGAATTTTGCAATGGTGAAATTTGAGGCTCCTATATAATCGGACGAATAAAAAAATGTCTAAGCTAACGATTTAGGGCTTCCCATAATCGGGATGGTAAAAGTAACAATTCCTACCGATTATGGTAGATTTCAAATTTCCTGCAATGAAGGATTATAGAAAAAACTCATTTTGGGGCAACCTATAATCGGGAAGTTGGGTAATTTATTTATCTTCCGATTATGGCTACATCCAAAAGACTAACCAAATGGTTATAGTCGGCTATGTACCTTCGAAACTATGGAATTTGACAAAGGTTCAATTTGGGGCTTCCAATAATCGGTAGGTTATAAGTAACCCCCTCTACCAATTTTGGGCTACTCAAAAATCGGTAGCTAATGAGGTGGTATTACCTACCGATTAATAATCGTTTGACAGATAAAACCAATGTCAACCTAAATTCATTTCATTTCATTTCTTTTCAACTTCAACTCCTCTCCTCCTCCTCCGATTGTAGAGAGGAAAACTTTCCCCCTCGTTCAACTTCGCGTTATACATCGTTAATCGTCTAATCGAATCATCGTCGATTATTCTCTATAAAGATGAAAGAAAAGGAACGTAAGAAAGCTCGACAAAAACGTAGTGCGCGGTGAGGATCCGAATATTGGATTGCATGCCCGTAATAAAGAGGTTTTAACTCACGAACCCGAAGAACACGAAGAAGATGAAGTCCCTGATGTAGGCGATACTGACAGTCAAACTCTCAGGCAACTTGAAATGGCGCCGATTAGGTAAGATTCTACCATTAATTTGGTTTATATTGCTTCGATTCGTCGAAACCATGTTTTTTTTTATTAGGGTTTTTGGTTATTGCACAGATTCGGTAGGTTAGTTATTGTTTTAAACTTCCGATTGTGGTCGAATTCTTCATTACACAAAAACATTTGTCATATTCGGGTGGTAAATATTTAGGTTGCCTACCGATTGTAGAACGTTTTTCATTACTGAGGCCTAAATCGATCATAATCGGAAGTTAATTGTGTGTTTTGCCTTCCGAATATACTAGGGAAGAACAAGTATTAGAGACGCAATAATCGGGTGATATCTTTTGTAATTTCCTTCTGATTGTTTAGGATGAACCACTTGAGTAATTTCTGGAAACAAAGTGATGCATATTCGGTAGAAATTAGTTTTGTGAGGCTTCCAATTGTGATGCATTCGGAAGGGTGGACTTTTTATGACTTTCGATTATTGGTATTCGGAGGGTTATGTTGAAATTTAGCTTTCGATTATTGTGTGTAGATAAACATATTCGAACACCAAAAATTTTCTTTTGTTTCCGATTATACGTATTCGGTAGCTTTAGGTGAAATGATATTTACGATTGAGCGTAATCGGAGGCAATTGGTTAACTCAACCAACCGAATATGTATATTCGGGAGCGTTGGTTTTACATTAACTTCCGATTATATAGTTTACTAACCTTGTTGTACTTTCTTTTTTTGTTGTTTAGGGATAGGCGAGGTAAAAAAATCGAAGATGCAATTGTCTCAAATAGTGCAAGGAAGGAAAGGCGTCGAACTCGACAGACTAGTGCAAGGAGAGCTAGGACTGCTAAAGACGCTTCAAGTGCTCAAAATGGAACTCAACAAGCAAGTCAAGAAGGTGTTCAACCAAGTGCCCCTCAATCAGAACCGGTTTAAGAAGGTGTTCAACCAAGTGCCTCTCAATCACAACCAGTTCAAGAAGGTGTTCAACCAAGTGCCTCTCAATCACAACCAGTTCAAGAAGGTGTTCAAACAAGTGCTCCACAATCACAACCATAAATTCAACTAGAAGCACCCGAAGATAGAGTACCAGAAGTAGGACAAGGTAGTGGTGCGCAAGAAGAAGGAGAAGCCGAAAAGAAAAATCCTCCTCGAAAGAAAGCGAAACACCTTGTCCCACAAAGACTGAAGGCGCAGGATATTCCAGAAGGTGTAATAGGCTGCCGGAGGATGGAGGACAATTGTTATTTGGATACAAAGACTCCTAGGCCAAAGAAATATATGAAACCGAGGTAATAATCGTTTCCATTTTATTTACCTATTATCTTTTTCTTCGTAATAGTTTTAAGGGTTATAGTTTTAGGTTATTCTAAATTTTTTTAACTTGTCATGTGTTTAATAGTATCATTCCGATGCGGTTCGTATACTCAAATCGACCGCCGCACCAACTAAAATGCTGGATTGGCCTTTGAAGGATGAATGTGAAAGGTTCAAGAGAATTATTGCAAATTCAGGGTTGGCTGATGCTGCGGAGAACTCTATGTTGGAACATGAACGGGTGGATATATCGGCGTTTGTGGAGATACTTTATCCTGAGACCGACACCTTCCATATGCCGTTTGGGGAGATGACGATTACCCCAGATGATGTTGTGCAGATTGTTAGACTCCCTGTCCATGGAAAAGGTGTTAGGGCTGATTTCACAAAGCAGTTGGAATGGACCAAACTTTATGCTCTAACTAAAAAGTGTTTGGGTTGGGATGAAGAAACATCAACAACTGAGTTCAAAAGATGCATGAAGTATAGAACTAGACAGTTCAACATGGGTAATCTGATGGATATGTTCAAGGGCACCAAGGAAAAAGAAGAGAAAGGAACTTTAACCGATGAGCAAGTCAACCACGCGGCCACCGCATATCTCCTATGTGTATTGGGATGTGTCATTTTCCCCAATACCAGTGGCAATCGGGTCGACACCAACCTTTTAAAAAATCTGGATCCTCTCGATAAAGTGCATGAGTACTCTTGGGGCACGGCATGCCATGCTTGGTTGATGGAAGAGTTGAGAAAGGCATCGAGGCTTGGAATTAGCCAAGTGGCCGGGAACGTGAGTCTACTACAGGTATTGTTTATTAACTCCACATACTTGGTTATTTTTTTATTTTTCTACCATTGAAGAATCAATTTCCTAATACTTGCAAAAATGACAATATAGACATGGATCTACGACCACTTCCCTATCTTGGGATTGGCCATTGAAAACCCGGCGTGGGCGAAAGGTGACCCTAGAGCAACAAAGTACGTCTTCAATGACAACCATTCTAGGACGAAGGAGCAGCAGCTGATTCGTTTGAGGGAGATTTTGGACTCACTGTTAGCCCAAGACGTATGCTTTGATCCATACAAGGAAGGCCGAACTAATGGACATATCGCGGGTCGGTCCAATTTGGCCCTTTATTTTGGACCGTTGTGGCACCCCACAGGATATGTGATGTACAATGCTTCAAGGGTGATGCGACAACACGGTTTTGTACAATGTATACCAAAGGAGCAAATCCATGGTAATTTCACTTTGGATCTGGAGAACTGCGAGTCTGATAAAGATTCTATCACGGTGGTTTACAAGGGTACACCATCCTGTAAATTCCATTGGGATAGAAGGGCGCATTACTTGATCAACCAAGGAAGGGCAGCCAACAAAAGTTTTGAAAATGCTCCCAAATATATGGATTGGTACCGGAATGTTTCTCATCTTCGTGTAATCCGTGATCTTAAACCAAATCCAGCTTCGTACAAGAGTATCCTCAAAGAGAAACCTGCGGGTTTTGGTAGATTGGTACGTATTGTTTTGTTAATTTAGTTTAATATTATGGGTCAAAATAGAGTAATAACCGTTTGATGGTATGCTATGTTTTAAAACAGATGAGCATGTTCAAGCGTTTGTCCAAATGGTGCACTAATTGCATAAACGTTGGAGAGCCTGTGCCACTTGAGAAGATAAAAAATCACCAAGAGTTGATTGATAACGTTGACAATGAAGATTATGCATCTCAGTTTGGGGAAAAAGGCAAGCAACCTACAAAGAAGGTGACCAAAAGAACTCGGGCGTCATCGAGCACTCAAGTTGATGAAACCAATGATGATGTTGGTCCAAGTCGTAGAGGTAGTAAAGCTCGCCAAGTCAAAGCAAATAGGAAAAACTAAACTCTCGGTGTTTTGTTAACTTTATGGATAACTTTGTTTATGTCGGATTTAACTTTTTTTATGTCGGATTATGTCGTTTGTGTCGGATTATAAGTTCGTACGTTATTTTTATGGTTTGTGAATGGTTTGTTTTATGAGTTATGAATGGTTTTATTGCTATCTTTATGCATTTAACGATGACTCGCAAGCGAATCACATGCAGTGAAATGAAACTGTTGAATTTTATACAAACAATCGGAAGGTTACTTTATATACATAGCTCCCGATTCTGGGGATATTGCAATTTTATTGTCGGAATCGGGAGCTATTTATATTATGTACCTACAGAATCTGGGGATTTTGCAAAAAACATCAGATTCGGAAGATTATGAATTTCGTTGCCTACCGATTATGCTTTGTGAACAAATAATTTTTGTTCTGTAACCAAACCACACCATATTCGGGAAATAATGTAACTTATTAAACTTCCGATTATTATCATCGGTAGGGTTAGTTTATATTATTCCTACGATTATTCTATGTGAAGAAAATTTTGTATTTTGTATCCAAACAACACCATAATCGGGAACTAACATGATTCCTTAGCCTCTGATTATGACACTCTAAAGTCCTTTGTGATTTGTAACCAAGCAACACCATATTCGGTAACGAGGTGAACTTCTTAAACTTCCGATTATAGTATTCGGTATGTTTATTTTATATGTTTCCTTCGATTATGACAATGTGAAGAAAACTTTGTTTTATGTATCCAAACAACATAACATTCGGAAATTAAATTAACTCATAAAGTGTCCGATTATGGTAGCTTTCAAAATTTGAATCTGGGGCAACCTATAATCGGAGGTTTTGTAACCTATTGGTCTTCCGATTATGACTACATCCAAGTTTTGGTGAATCTGGGGCCACTTATAATCGGTAGTGTTATAAGTTTGATAATCTACCGATTATGGCAGATTTCAAAATTTGGAAAAAAAGGATTTTAGAAAAAACTCATTTTGGGGCAACCTATAATCGGGAGTTTGGGTAATATATTTATCTTCCGATTAAGGCTACATCCAAAACACAAACCAAGTGGTTATGGTTGGCTATGTACCCTCATAACCTATGCAATTTGGCAAAGGTTGAATCTGGGGCCACTTATAATCGGTAGTTTACAAGTTAGATAATCTACCGATTATGGGAGATTTCAAAATTTTGGAAAAAAAAAAAAGAATTAACCAAAAACTCATTTTGGGGCAACCCATAATCGAGAGGTTTTGTAACCAATTTGACCTCTGATTATTGCTACATCCAAAACACAAACCACATGGTTATGGTAGGGCTATGTACCCTCAAAACCTATAAAATTTGGCCAAGTTTGAATCTGGGGCTACTTATAATCGGTAAGTTTATAAGTTATTTTAGCTACCGATTATAGAATGGCATATTAGCCGAAATATGTACACAATAATCGGAGACTAATTAGTATATATTGACTACCGATTATTAGTTAACTACCGATTGTTGTGTTTGCTACCGATTATATAAGGGCATATCGGCCATTTCGAAAATTCGAAGATAAGGGGTAGCTTAGATTTACGCTTGGGTGATTTTTTTTGTCTTTTAGTGTCGCCCCTAATTCTTTTGGGGTCGTCCCTAAAAATGCTAGGCAAACTAGGAAGGTTAATAAAATGGTGTAGCAATCAACTTCTTTAAAAAAACAAAATGAACGGTAAAATGCTTTTCTAGGCAAAAAATACCGTACAATCAGTTTTTAGGAAAAGATCTACCGTTGATATTTTTTATGTACATGTGAAAACATTTATATACTCCCCCGTTTCTGGAAAAGTGTTACTTTCACTTTTTCATTTTAGCCTAATTTTAGGCCAAAATGAAAAAGTGAAAGTAACACTTTTCCAGAAACGGAGGTAGTATAAAATAAAAACTTGCTATCATTTAACGTTAATAGTTAAATGAACGTGATAACAACCCTCGCTGGACATCGAGTGAAATGGAATGATACACGTCCATTGGCAGATTTCTTGGTTGCATGGACACACCAAAAAAGATGTTGTAACCGTGTCAGATAACGATTGGACACGACGCGCGACAGATACGTAATGAACACGCCACATTATGTGTCTCGTAAAAATTAATATTGGACACTTTATGGAAACAAATTGGACACTTTCAGACATGCCAAAAATTGTTCTAACGGTTTGGAAAATCAAAATAATTGTGATACTAATTTACTCTCATTTTAACCAAATCCAAACACTATTGCTGAAGCTTAATCATTATTTCATATTATTAATTTTGTTTAACTGGTATTAAAAAATAAGAACAATCATTTTGTTGGGTAGGGGATGTAAAATCTCATTGTAATAGTATATCTAACATAAATGTAATGTGTCACAATTACCCTCATTTACAAGAGGGAGGATCCATGGACACTCTTAGATGGACAAGGTCGAACAAGATTTGCGCCATTTTCTCCGACAAACTCAAACAACAATGAATTTAGGTCTAATATTTTAATGATATGTTCCTATTATAAGACTTTATATTCCTACCAAAAATGAATGCAATTCGAGATAGAAAACCTGACCATCTACCGATCTTAATTTCAACCGTTAATTTTGAACGGCTGATATTCAAAGGGTAGATGGTGGTTTTATATATCTCGAATTGTGCTCATTTTTTGTAGGAATGTAGAGTCTTATAAGAAGAATATACCATCAAAATATTAGACTTAAATTCATTACCATTTGGGTTTTGCGGAGAAAATGATGCAAATCTTGTCCGACCTTGTCCATCTGAAGAGTGTCCATAGATCCTCCCTCATTTTTGACATTTGATGTGTCTAAATATTAATGTCGTATGTGTTCGTATCCGTGCTACCATAGGTAGATTTTTTTTAGGGCATAGAGACTAATTGTAACTAAATAACATAACATTCTATATTTCTATTATCTACTCTTGGAGAATACGATTGCCGTTTATCCTAGAGAATTAGATCCATTGTGATGGGGATGCGATGATGGCGATGTTTATCTCTAGCCTCTAGAGCAAATATATATATCGCACCGTTTTAACTCTTTTAAGGCCAAAACACCTTGCTTTGCGTAATGGGATCAACAAACTGAGATTCTATTGTTCTTCTTTTCTCTGCATCACTTTTTTTCTTCTCTATTCACACTCATTAAAAGAGAAAAAGATAATAAAAGCGGGCCCACTTTGCGACAGTGTAAAAGACTTGAATTCGTCCACGTTTTCAATTGTTTCCTCGGTAGTCGGTTGTTTAACCGAAAGATAGAGACCACGCAAAGAATAAAGCAATGATGGGAAAGTTGCCAATCATGGTGCCACTGTCTGTGGCGGTGGCGGTGGCGGTGACGGTGCTTATTAAATAAGCCTCCTATTTTCAGCAAGCCTGTCGGTAGAGTCAAATTGTGTGCATACGATTAACTTATAACCCTATTTAGCAATTCGGTCGAGCTGGAATAATTCGGATCGGTAAAAATGCCCGCATTATGCGGCTAGGTAAAATATGTATGGTAGATAAAAAAAATAATGGTTAAATATGTTGTATACAGTATATTTTTTTGATGCCTATTATAGGGGTTCCAACCTTTTGGTTTTAAGGGCTCAGAGCAAGTCTTATAGTGGAAGAATTCCATCTTCCATCTTCCATTAGGAGCGTATCTATGTAGAGGCACACTTAGGCACGTGCCCATACAAAATTTTGCAAAAAAATCTTTACCTATTTATGTTTTGCCGGACATTTCTTAGATTTTTGCTTTTTTTTTACTTATTCTAATAAATCCATTTAGATTTTCTTCAAGGAAAATAGGTAACAAAAAAGATACAATATATTTTCTAGCTAACAAGATATTCGTAATCAACACATATATGATATTTTTAGCTATAAAATAGGTAAAAACTAAGGCTTAGTTTGGTATTACTGCAGCTTTTGTAAAAGCACTTTTCTGATGTGCGTTGTTGTGCTGTGCTGTGAGAAAAAAGCAGTTAGATGTTTGGTAAAATATTAATTAAAGTTGAAGCTGATTAAAAAAGCAATCAAATTGTGTTTGGTAAAATTTCATATTCAACCATAGTTGTTGTAGCAAATGACAAAAACAGACATATCTCTAATGGTAGTTTTATTCAATTTTTATTGGGTTTAAAAATAATTAATTATTTTACTATATAATATTAATTTTCA
This sequence comes from Papaver armeniacum, assembly GCA_023531295.1. Lineage (NCBI taxonomy): Eukaryota > Viridiplantae > Streptophyta > Magnoliopsida > Ranunculales > Papaveraceae > Papaver > Papaver armeniacum. The sequence goes on along the minus strand of JAJJWW010003169.1, from coordinate 26,855 downwards.
TACTAATTACCACTATTATTATGATTGTTAAAATATATTTTACTTAAACACTTGTATATATGTATATATATTTCAAACAAAAAGTGAAACTAAAATTAAGTATTATTTAATATTTTATTTTATTTTTACTGTTGACAAATGAAATGAAATGATTATAAAATAGTTTGAAAATTAAAAAAAAAATTAAAGAATGCAATATAAGAAATAGTAAAAAATTGATTGTATATAAATTTAAGGGTAACTTTTGTCATTTATAAAATAAAGTAGGGATAAAAAAGATAAATCAATCATTAAATTTAGGTGGGGCCACAACTTATGCTTTTGTAGCTTTTAAAAGCTCCTCCTCCCCAGCTTTTAAAATTGAGGAATTTGGGAAGTGCTTTCGATAAAAAGCACTTTGATTTTTTTTTACCAAACACTAATTTCAAAAATTATTGACATATATAGCTTTTGAAAGTGCTTTTGAGAAAATAAAAGCATTACCAAACCCAGCCTAAGACTTTCCTAGATTACGGTTTGCAAGTTTATGTATTTTAGGCTTTTGCTCTATTGTTCACCAAGGAATCAAGTAATCAACCGATGACAATCGAAAGGTTTTTCAAAAAAATTAAAAGAAGTGAGACGCCATCAACACCAAGCAATCCAACGACAACAAGTGAGACATCAGGAAATGAAAACATATCAAGAGATAAAGAATATCACAATCTCCCAATACCATTCCTATTCCTAATACATTTGAATCTGATGATGTAAGTGAAACATTTTATATTTATTTATATATTTGAATTCTTGATTAGTTAGTGGGCTGTGAAAGTGTGAAGGCTTGTGACGTTGTGCATCTTAGTTTTGAACATATGATTTCATTCTGAAATTACATTTTTTTTCTTAACGGGGATATTTAGATCACATTTTTTTTTCTTCTAGGGACGAACTAGAAACAATTTTAATCCGAATTCAGAACATATTGATTTAGAAAATCTACTAGCAGACCCGGGACTTCGAATGGCGATGTCCGATTATAACACGAATGATCGTGATGAGATCCGAAGAGCTTTTCTACTACGAGGTCCGTGCCAGCCTCGAGGTCATAATTTCCCTCAACATGAGGAAATGATAATTTGCTTTGTTATATTGAAAAAGACATTTTTGATGCTATTGATAACAAGGTTTCCATTATATGAAAAATCGTTGTGAACAATTACCAAATGTGTTAATTTAATAATGAAATTAATGAATAAAGAAAAATAAAATAGTGATTTTTTATACAGTGCCTCTATCAACATAAAGTTCTGGATCCGCCACTGTCTTCCATGCCACCTCAGCATTTGGAATTGTTCATGGAAGCTCAAGTCTTACGATGGAATCATAAAACGCTAAAAAGAATAGTGTTTGACTTGGTCAATGGTATTTGACTAAAATATTTCTATGGTTGAAATTAATAGTGGTTTTTCTGTGTTTGACTTGTGCTAAAAGACAAAAAACACTATTCTGAATAGCGTTTATTTGGATTCCATACACCATTCCGTGAAACCATAGAACATTGCTTGGAAAAAGTGTGGATGACACCAACTTGGAATCTATTAGACTTGACATTCCACACTTTTTCCAAGCTTGGAATAGGTTGGATTCCACCATAAGACTTGCTCTCACAAAAGAACAAAATCGAGTCATGAAATAGGAATCAACAAAACCAATTATTCTATTAGTTTTGTTAGTGGCTAGGATGCCCCCAATTAATTAGTACTCGTATTAAAAATTAGAATAACTAAACTAAATAATATTAGTGATTAGATTAGACGAATAATTTAATTTAAAATTAGCACTTTTACGGTTTGGAAATCTAACTGTAAATAGAACATGCGTTTGGGAGTTTATATTTTTTCGACCGTAGTTAAAGTCAGTGTAACATACGATTAGGTTTTCCAACCGTAAAAACTAAATACGGTTGGGAGTTCATATTTTCCCAGCCGTAAAAAATTTCTACCGTTGGGAAATATTGGTTTCCAAACCATATTTGGTTCTGAAATTAATTTTGAAATCTCTAATTTAACTAAATCTAACCTGCACACAATCAAAAAGGAAAAAAAATGTGGGTTTTATAATTCTTACCCGATTGAAGTATTATTGGCGGAGATAATCATCATTGATGAAGAAAAAATGAAAGAAGAAGAGGCGACGGAGGAGAAGAAGAAAAGTTTTTTTTTTTTCTTTTTTTAGAGTCGTGTCTTTTGTTTTTGTTAGGTTTAGTTTTTTATTTTGGTTTTAATTAGGTAATTAGGTAAGTTGTCAAAAGGATATTTTTGTACTTTTGTTATAAATTAGGTCTCCTCCATCCATATTTTGGACATTTGAATCACATGAGCCCTCAAAACTAAATCTTTAGATCCCCTATAATAGGATTCATTGTTTTTTTTTTTGAGTGTTCTTGTATATATACACTGAAAATATACTAATGGTACCCCTTTATTTACATACCCCCAAAACTTATCTACCTACCCCATCATATATGATTTTTTTTAACACCCCAATAACTAAACCGAAAACACAATTTCGAACACCTAAAGACTTAAAGGCCTAGACAAATAAAGTTCTCACGTTGAACGGTGAGGAAACCCTCGTTTCCTATTGGCCGAAACAAGCATTTTTTCAGTTTTGTGAAACAAGCGTTCTGGTGAGCACACTTGACAATGTATGATTGGTTTAAAAATTAAAAACTCAAAAGCAAAACTTAACTTACCATGTTTGGAATTCTATGGAAGTCCAAATTCAATTAGGAAGTCGAATACCTACCATATTAGGATTCTTTTTTTCCAAAATAATACATAAAGGGGAAGAAAAAAAAAACTCACATATTTTACACAAATTTTCTGCGAAAATAAAAGGAAAAAATAAATAAAACCCACACATATTTCTTATCTTTTTTCTCCTTATTTAATGCACCGAGACGGGACGGGACGACACTAAATAAAAAGATACATCGCCACGGGGCGGGGCGAAGCCCCGCGCACACCAAATCAAGAAAATGGTTAGAAGAAGAAAAAAGTATCTGGTGTGTAGCATGGGCACTAATCTAGTCTTTTTAATTACCCTAACCAAAAGATAACCAACTCTGAAAAAAATAAGTAATCCATGAAGATTATCAAATCAAAGACACGGGATTGTCAACCAAAGGAGGAGGAAAATTAAAATCAAACGGTAATGGTCTTATGTCTTTGATAAAGGCAGATGATATTAAAATAGAATCTATACTGTGATTTTGATTTTGATTATCACCATCAATCATAAAAGAATATTGTGATTTTGATTATCACCATCAATCACAGAAGAATAAAAACCACAATCAATATGGAAATCTTGATGAGGATTAAGAACAACTGCTGGTTGTTAATGAAGCGGTCGTCTTTTATGTTGTCGTTGTTGACGAGATCGTGCATGATGAATCAAGGCTGAAATATAAACTTTTCAACCACTGAACGATTCAACATAGTACTACTTAAACTACTACCAATGGGTCATTAAATATTACTCCCTCCGTCCCACTATTAGATGACCTAGTTCAAGTTTGCATAATTTTTAAGCAAGGAAGAGAAAAAAGTATTTTTAAGTATTTTTTATAATTATATCCTTATGGATAATAACTAGTGAAATTTCGAAATGATTTCTCTCTCAAACTACATCACGAATATTCGCAAACTTCACACAATTAAAAAGCATTTTAAAACACCTACATAACGAATATAAACATGGCTATCAAATTATGTATATTTCTTATGTAACAATAATCAATTAAAAGGATAATTTTAGAAATAGCTCTTTGCTTAGTGATATAGGTCATCTATTATGGGACAAAATCTAAAAGTAAATAGGTCAACTAATAGTGGGACGGAGGGAGTATGGGGATACTTTTGATTATGTTGATGGTATTGTTAATTATTGTATAAAACTAGTTTTTCACCCGTGCGATGCACGGGTCTGTTTCTTACAACCCGCAAAAAAAACTGGGCTCATGTTATAAACTAACTTCATTGAAAACAAAAATACTATAAAAAGAATTTGTTTGTGTGCAAGGGAAAAAAGAACCAAAAATGACCTAAACAAAATTCCAACAAAGACAATGCAATAAAAAGGAACTTCTTCCCGGCGTTTTTCCACATACTTTTTGTCCGGCTATAAAGCATTCTTTCGCCTTTTCTTTGTCCTGGTAAGGAACGACTGTTATCTCTCGGACATAAAGCACTCTTCCACTTCCTTTTTGGGTTGGTAAGGAGTATCGTACTTATTAACTTTCGAGACCATGAACATATTTGACTAAGTTTCCATATTGAACCCTAATACAACACAACGGAAAAATATTTCTTGTCCATCAAATCATCGAACAGTGGCAAAGTGTCTTCTAAAATGTTCCCCTGCACATTAGTGCCAGCGTAGTATAATCTTAAAATTACTGAGTGATGATACCAATGACCAAATTCTTTACCTATTGGGAACAAAAGTTTTGTTCTCTAGACATTGTTATGCATCAGTATTATTCTTTTATAAACATATCACTAAATCAATGAAGGAAGGTATTAGTTATTAGTATTACTGATTTTCGATACCTTCTTAATAGCTCCTACAAAATGCTTAAGAGATGACCTCTTAAAACGTTTGTAGGTCGTTTCTAGGGAACAAAGATTTTGCTAAGTACACTTTTGTATACCTACAAATGTTTTAGGAAACGTGCCAGCTGGACACGTTTGTAGGTCATTTTTGGGGAACTAAGATTGCCTTCGAGATATGATGCGTGTCGTAGGTGCAATCAAATTAATATCTTATTTCCACTCAATTAAAAATAATATAATGGAAGTCAAGTTCGTTCCCACGAGGAGCAAGAGATTATAGTTGTAAAAATTGTCACAAAAGGGGGGTGTAAAAAGCAAAAGAAAATAAACAAAGCAATTAAAAGATAAAGTTGAAATCAATAAGAGAGACAAGATCAAGGAATCCTTCTTCGTTGCAAAACAATGATTAAAGTTATGTTCTTTTCTACTTGTTATTAGTCACAGATTATCACCAACCGTAGGATAGCAGGTTCGCTTAGCTAGCCCCAAAATCCCTTATTTCACTGAGTAACAAGTCCGCTTAGTTATCAGATTCTATTCAAAAGAACCACCTTGAGGTTCGCTTACAAGATGTAATTCCCTGAATGCATTAAGATCTATGAATTTAGGTTTAGTACTAGTAGTTAAACTCGGTTCGCTTGGTCCACTTTCTAGCGTTGTTTTTACACACAATCGCTCCACGGAATCCCTCCGCAAGGTCTCGTGTTTTCTACTTGTGTAAAGTGTCGAGAACGATTACTTATTCCCTAACTTATACTAGATTTAGATTAAACTAACAAATCGCACTCTAAACAATCTATCAATCAATCAATGAATGAATAAACATTCCTATTAGTAAAAACAAACGATAATCATGTGAAAAACTTCAAGATAGAATTGAAACAAAACTCAAATCATGTATTAAGAACTAGGAATTCATCCTCAATCAATAATAAAGTTAGCTACTCATGTTAAGGAGTTCACACAAAGAATAAAGAAAAGAGAAGTGTTGTGTGTGTAGAGAGGTGTGTAAAAGATGTAGAAAACTTCTCTATTTATAGGCTTCAATATTCTCCAAATCTTTCAAGGAATAGAATCCTTTTCCTTTAGCAATTCAATTTCCAAATCCAAGCCTTTCTCAACTCTTCCATCTTCTCTTTCCAAATTTGAGCCAAATTCTCCATCCAATTCCTAGTCCAAGTCTTCACACCCACGAGAGAAGTCCACAGAAAATTCTGGAATTTTGGTCGCGGAAAATCGGTATTATGGCCGAATCCGGCGGAAAACGTCACCGCGGCCACCCTAAAATTTCACCACATCGGTATATTCGACGGAATATTCCGTCAGTCCACCGTTAGGACTAACGGTCAAACAAAGTCAACCGTTAGTCAACCGGGTCAAGGCGTAAGAGCGATCACTTTGTCTTAGTCAGTCGCTTTGGCTTACTCAGCTGAGTTACCGAGTCAGATTTAGTAAATCACTGAGTTGACTCGGTAGAAGGGAGATTCAGATAGATTTTCCTCTGTTTCATGACAATTCCGGCCATAATTTCAGGCCATTTTCTTCTCCCTGTAACAATTCCTAACATACATCTAGTTTAGCAACTTCACTTCAAAGATTCCCTGTGCCGTAACTTCACCCATTCAATTTAGCAAATGACTTCAATTGGCAAAGATCAATTTCACTACCAACAAATGCTATTTCTTCACAAACCCCAAAATTTCATACACACTCCAGCTATAGCACAAACCACCACAACTCACTGCCTACAGCTCAACATCTCATCCATAACCAGATGCAGCTCAGTTCAATCCTAGCTCAGACTTGTACTCAGTCCCATCAAATGCCATTACAACACCTGCTCTTCCATGTAACCTCAATGCCAGCAACAATTCCAACTTGACCTGCACCTGCATTGCCATCAATCTCTGCCAGCATCACCAAACAACAACAACAGCTCTCAAACTCTCATCTGCAGCTTCAACTCAGACTGCTCAAACCCATCAGCTCTGTGCTTGTTCCATCTCACCACTTCAATTCCACAATCACCAACAGTAAGAGCACCATAGTCCCTTGTATCCTAGGCATTCATCTATGCTTCACTTCAGCCACAACTCAGGTTCAAACTGAGCTCATAACCCTCTAGTTCCTGCACTTTGCACAATCAGATATTCATTTAAGCTAGTATCTGCTCAAACACCCATTCCTCTTAATCCACCATCACTGATTTACCCATTAATTCCATCTGCTCCAACAGCTCCAACTCAGTCAATCTGTTGCTTCATATCATTCTGCCAGAACCAAGTCAACATAACATCCATTTTCTTCTATGAATTCCTCCAATATCAGAAGCAACCACCAGAATCACTAATTCATCACTAAAACCAATTTGGAACCACCATCAACTTCTCCTGCATCTGTTCATGACTTCAATTGAGTCATACCCATCATTGCAAACTCAAAACTGAGTTGAACCCTTCATTCATCACCATCTAGCTCTTCACAGATCGAAACCCAATCTTCTCTTCCATTAACGAATTCAATCAGCTGCAGGCTCAAAACCCATGATTTCTTCATTCTGATACTCAAATTCTTCCATTCTCAAACCCTAATTTCTCCTTAGATTAACCCCAAACAAGATGCATCCCTTTATTCACAACAAATAAATTCTTCATTCTCAAACCCTAATTTCTCCTTAGATTAACCCCAAACAAGATGCAGATTCAAACCAAAAGCTTCCATCTCTCTCGATTTCACAAGTATCACAAAGAAAACTCACCCTCTCGATCTCTCTCGCCTTGTGTCGAAGAGGAAAATAATGAGAAATTAATTTCTCACTGAACTTAGGTCTTGTGTAAGAAAAATGAAAGTAGATTAAGCCATTCCGGTCTGGCAGATAAGGGGTTATGGGAATAGGGTTATACCCAGCGTCCAGTCACCTTGATAAGGGCTACCCAGCTGGCAGCCCCTTAACATTTGCTGGCTGTCTTTTAATACTTCTCCAAAGAGAGTTGCCCTTAACCGTGGCTCGTCTCCCGATAGTGTTTTTTCCTGTGAAATGACAATCCTGCCCTTTTTGCTCAATTTGGATCATTTACTCTTCTTTTCCTCCGTGCGACTCCAAAGTAGCTATAAAACTCAAAACAAGCGTAAAATACATAATTTACAAGAAAATAGCAAAGAAAGCATAAACAATAGATAGTAAATAGGATGTATTCTACACCCTATCAAATTCCCCCACACTTAGACTTTGCTAGTCCTCGAGCAAATCAAACTAAAAACTCACAACTTCAAAGCGTTCAAGCGTCCCAAGCATCTAAAGAGTTATGAGGACATAGAGTGTCTGCATTCTAGTAATAAGAAGTTAGAAATACTAAAGAACATATTCTCATTCTTAAATGTTGAGTGAGAAATAACCACACCATAATGAGAGAACGCGTGTTTGAGAAACGATCAATAAGCATTTCGCCTCGACTTCTGCCTCACCAAAAAGGATTTTATGATAATTGCACTCAAAAAGACGGCTTTTTTATGGTTCTCACATGTGTGCAGGTAGGAATGAAGAGAGAATTCTGCAATGATTTGAATGGTGGGAAGGACAACTTCCGAAATATTTTAAAAACCCACATCTTTTAATATTTTGAAAAACCATTTTTCTATCGATCTCTAAGAAAGGAAATCAACCACTATTATCGAGGATGAGATTACTTACTCACCTTCACATCCGATCGCCAATTATGATAACACCACTCTCACGGCATCCAATAGAAACGTCTTCCGCTCCTCGTCTTGATCTCCTTGGTCTTCATCTTTGGTTTCAACTATTTATGATAAACTCTTGAATTTCATAAATCCTTAACAATTTGTAACCTTTACCTTAAATCCTTGTCGCTTGAAACTTCCTTATATATTTTCCTTCCCCACGGCTTATTAAATAAAACAAATATTTCTCTTTTTTTTTTTTTCTTTTTTTTTTTTTTTTTTTTTTTTTGAAACAAGAAAAATAAAATACAAAAACAAACCGTGGCCGTGGGAGAAGTATTTTACCACTTGATTCTTCACAACTTGTATCGTCTCGAAATCATAAACTTCAACAATTCTCACCTTTTGATTTTCTTCGCTTTTATGAATAAGTCTTTATACTTGGATATATAATTACCTCATTGTATTGTAAGTCCTCAACATATATGTAAAATCCGCTCTTTGTATGTTGCTTTTACTTGAATTTGAAATTTGCTCTTTTTCTCGTTCCGTTGCTTGTAAACCTTAAACTTTTTCCAACTTTCCTTGTAGATTTTGATGTCGCTCCTTGTTGATGATGAGAGTGTTTCTATGGATCCGTTGTTGTTGCGAGAGAGAATGGTGCTAACTGCAAATCGAACTACAAGAAGGAGGCTTTCATCTATAGACGTCACCCTCATGATTGACAAAATTAGCACTCAAGAGATCAAAGAGTAGTGCTTCTATTGGTGGGAGGTTGGGTAGCTCACCATTCTACCCGGAATTTACGTACGGTGACACACACTCAAAAGAAAGCTCTTTAGTAGATGGAAAAATTTCTGGTCGGTGCCTCACATGATATGAATACGGGTAGTCTCCACTAATGATTGATCAGCAACTCTAATAATGCATTTCTCCCTGCACCAAATTTGCATCACCGGCATGATTAAATCCATTATTTAACACTCTAACAAACAAGAAATCCGAATGTAGTTCTCTAACATTTCCAAGTTCAATTATGTCGGTCAAAATCTCTATGTAAACATACCTAGAAGTATGCTAGTGACTCTAAAATCTCTAAAAGTTGGAGGTTTTATGTAAAACTTTTTTTTTTTTTTTTTTAAATTTTTTAAATTTTTTTGTAAATTTTTTTTAAATACATGCTTAACCACTCCCCCACACTTAAACCTTACATTGTCCTCAATGTAATTGAATCCTCCTAGTAAAGTCAAGGTGGGAAATTTTAACATGATATGAAACAAGAAAAAGAAATAACAAAAAGCAAAAGGATAAGGAATACAAAACCTATGGGTTGCCTCCCATTAAGCGCTTGTTTTAAAGCCGACGGCCCGACTTAGCTTTTGCAAGATTCATTCCCCATATACTAACAATCTGAAAATTTGAGGATCCACCCATAATACCTATTTTGAAAACAATAACTCCATACAAATATTAGCACAAGAAAACAATAGTGAAATTATCGCTCGATAGAAATTTCCCCACACTTATTCTCGTCCACACTCGAAGTGTATAAAGAACATAGAATTTGGGAATTTCCATGTGTTCCTCTTGGCAAACCTGCATGGTGTTAGAATCAAGTGTTTCCAATGGTGGATATCTAGAAACAAAATCATCCAAAAATACTTTCGAAGCACATACATTCAAACCAATAAGAGGTAAAGGAGAAGAATCAATAGGCAAAGGGTTAGACAAACCTTGCACAATCTCTTGTTTTGCGGAATCCTCTTCATCCTTAGAGAATTCATGTGAATTACTTACCTCTTGTATATCGTGGTCCTCTATCGAATCTTGCAACCAATCGTCATTATTTTCTACCTTAACCAAAGTTTTGGCATCATTAAAATCTTTGGCAAGTTCAATTGGGTCTTCCACAAAATCAATCAATTTGGTTTCATCCTCTAGTATCATCTCTTCAACATTCTCATCATCGGAATCGGGCCATTCACTAAAGTGATTCTCATCGGTATAAATTTTAAGATCTTCTTGTGCGGGTGTTACACCGTTTATAACAATAGGTAAGTCACACCCAATCTCCTCCTTTTGAATAGGTGAAGGATCGTTATTATGATCCGGAGTTGGAATAACTTCCTCATTGTTGCAACGCTCATACACTTCCGCGGACTCATATCTTTCCCTAAGGAATTTTTTCCAAGCACTAAATGCATCATCTTCAAGCTCTACCTTTTGAATATGTACTTGATCATTATTAAGATCAAGGCTCGAGTAAGCTACACTAGCGTCTTCAAAAGTCTCCAAAGGTTGGCCTTTTCCAACATAATCATCGATCAAATATTCACTACACACCATAGGCACATTAGAATAGTTATTGCTTTGATAGCAAAATTCTTCTTTATCCCTATCCTCCTTGTATCGATCCATGTCTATTCGTTCTTTAGCAATGCCGTCTCGACGTGGTTCCTCCCAAACATAGGGTTGCTGGTCTTGTAGTGATTCTTGCAACTTTTGTTGAAGATCCCCAATCATGGCAGACATCTTATCTGCAAAACTAGAGAATTTCTGATGATAAACAAAACTATCCTCCCATCCTTGTGATTGTCCACTTACATACCCGTCATAAGGTTGTTGATATGTATGAGAATATCCATAAGGTTCTGTAGGAATTTGATCATAGCCAAAAGATTGGTTTTGATTGTATCCTAAGGATGGTTGGAAGTTGCCATAATGTTGAGGTTGAAAACTGTATTGATTGTTGTAATATGCTTGCTCTTGTCCACCATACATGGAAAACCGATACCTGAAATAAGATTCTCAGAAACCAAGTTAGATACGATATAGAATCCAACAAAGCAAGAATAAACCAAAAAGAAAAATAAACACAACTAAAATCATTCGCTGCTCCCCGGCAACGGCGCCAAAATTTGATGCGTGTCATAGGTGCAATCAAATTAATATCTTATTTCCACTCAATTAAAAATAATATAATGGAAGTCAAGTTCGTTCCCACGAGGAGCAAGAGATTATAGTTGTAAAAATTGTCACAAAAGGGGGGTGTAAAAAGCAAAAGAAAATAAACAAAGCAATTAAAAGATAAAGTTGAAATCAATAAGAGAGACAAGATCAAGGAATCCTTCTTCGTTGCAAAACAATGATTAAAGTTATGTTCTTTTCTACTTGTTATTAGTCACAGATTATCACCAACCGTAGGATAGCAGGTTCGCTTACCTAGCCCCAAAATCCCTTATTTCACTGAGTAACAAGTCCGCTTAGTTATCAGATTCTATTCAAAAGAACCACCTTGAGGTTCGCTTACAAGATGTAATTCCCCGAATGCATTAAGATCTATGAATTTAGGTTTAGTACTAGTAGTCAAACTCGGTTCGCTTGGTCCACTTTCTAGCGTTGTTTTTACACACAATCGCTCCACGGAATCCCTCCGCAAGGTCTCGTGTTTTCTACTTGTGTAAAGTGTCGAGAACGATTACTTATTCCCTAACTTATACTAGATTTAGATTAAACTAACAAATCAATTTAGCGTGCACTCTAAACAATCTATCAATCAATCATGAATGAATAAACATTCCTATTAGTAAAAACAAACGATAATCATGTGAAAAACTTCAAGATAGAATTGAAACAAAACTCAAATCATGTATTAAGAACTAGGAATTCATCCTCAATCAATAATAAAGTTAGCTACTCATGTTAAGGAGTTCACACAAAGAATAAAGAAAAGAGAAGTGTTGTGTGTGTAGAGAGGTGTGTAAAAGATGTAGAAAACTTATCTATTTATAGGCTTCAATATTCTCCAAATCTTTCAAGGAATAGAATCCTTTTCCTTTAGCAATTCAATTTCCAAATCCAAGCCTTTCTCAACTCTTCCATCTTCTCTTTCCAAATTTGAGCCAAATTCTCCATCCAATTCCTAGTCCAAGTCTTCACACCCACGAGAGAAGTCCACAGAAAATACTGGAATTTTGGTCGCCGAAATTACGCCACCGCCTTGCGTCACCGCGCCACACGAAAATTTCACCGTCATCGGTATATTCGACGGAATATTCCGTCAGTCCACCGTTAGGACTAACGGTCAAACGGGTCAACCGTTAGTCAACCGGGTCAAGGCAGAAGAGCAGTCAGCTACTGAGTCAGCTTGTCTTAGTCAGGCTGCTTTGGCTTACTCAGCTGAGTTACCGAGTCAGGTTTAGTAAATCACTGAGTTGACTCGGTAGAAGGAGATTCGCAGAGTTTCCTCTGTTTCATGACAATTCCTACCATAATTTCGTGCCATTTTCTTCTCCCCGTAACAATTCCTAACATACATCTAGTTTAGCAGCTTCACTTCAGCATTCCCTGTGCCAGAACTTCACCCATTCAAGTTAGCAGTGACTTCAATTGGGCAGCATCAATTTCACTACCAACGGCTGCTTATTTCTTCACAAACCCCAAAATTTCATACACACTCCAGCTATAGCACAAACCACCACAACTCACTGCCTACAGCTCAACATCTCATCCATAACCAGATGCAGCTCAGTTCAATCCTAGCTCAGACTTGTACTCAGTCCCATCAAATGCCATTACAACACCTGCTCTTCCCTGTAACCTCAATGCCAGCAACAATTCCAACTTGACTCCGCACCCGCATTGCCATCAATCTCTCACAAAGATCACCAAACAACAACAACAGCTCTCAAACTCTCATCTGCAGCTTCAACTCGGATCGCTCAAACCAATCGCCTACGGCTCTGTTCCATCTCACCACTTCAATTCCACAATCACCAACAAGAAGAGCACCATAGTCCCCTGTATCCTAGGCATTCATCTATGCTTCACTTCAGCCACAACTCAGGTTCAAACTGAGCTCATAACCCTCTAGTTCCTGCACTTTGCACAATCAGATATTCATTTAATCTAGCATCTGCTCAAACACCCATTCCTCTTAATCCACCATCACTGATTTACCCATTAACTCCATCCGCTCCAACAGCTCCCAACTCATCCAATCCGTTGCTTCATATCATTCTCGCCGAACCAAGTCAACATAACATCCATTTTCTTCTATGAATTCCTCCAATATCGAAGCAACCACCGAATCACTAATTCATCACTAAAACCAATTTGGAACCACCATCAACTTCTCCTGCATCTGTTCATGACTTCAATTGAGTCATACCCATCATTGCAAACTCAAAACTGAGTTGAACCCTTCATTCATCACCATCTAGCTCTTCACAGATCGAAACCCAATCTTCTCTTCCATTAACGAATTCAATCAGCTGCAGGCTCAAAACCCATGATTTCTTCATTCTGATACTCAAATTCTTCCATTCTCAAACCCTAATTTCTCCTCAGATTAACCCCAAACAAGATGCAGATCCCCTTTATTCACAGTAAATTCTTCATCAGCGGCAGATTCAAACCAAAAGCTTCCATCTCTCTCGATTTCACAAGATCACAAAGAAAAACTCAAATCTCTCGATCTCTCTCGCCTGTGTCGAAGAGGAAAATAATGAGAAATTAATTTCTCACCGAACCTAGGTCTTGTGTAAGAAAATGAAAGTAGATAAAGCCACCCCTGTCCGCGTATAAGGGGTTATGGGAATAGGGTTATACCCAGTGGTCCAAATCACCTTGATAAGGGCTACCCAAATTGGCACCCCTTAACATTTGTCAAGTTGTCTTTTAATACTTCTCCAAAGAGAGTTGCCCTTAACCGTGGCTCGTCTCCCGATAGTGTTTTTTTCCTGTGAAATGACAATCCTGCCCTTTTTGCTCAATTTGGATCATTTACTCTTCTTTTCCTCCGTGCGACTCCAAAGTAGCTATAAAACTCAAAACAAGCGTAAAATACATAATTTACAAGAAAAATAGCAAAGAAAGCATAAACAATAGATAGTAAATAGGATGTATTCTACACCCTATCAAGATACAAAACATCTCTTAAACACCAACCGGTTGTTAGTCATTTTTAGTTCAAGATTTGGCAATTGATTTTATATTTAAACCTTATACACATATCAAAGATTTTGCTACGTGCACCATATTCACTCTTGTTTGTTTCACTAGTTCAAGATTTCCCTAGTTTGTTTATTCAAAACCTAATGGTCCTTCCAAATTTCACCATAAAATGAAAAATGTGTTAATAATCTATTAAAAGACCAAGTTAAGGCCAACCAAAAGATGTTCAAATATTGTTATTGGTAACCCTTTTGCGTTAGTTTATCCCGATTGGAAATCCACCGGCAGCACTCCCAAAATTGGGACCAAAACCTAATAGCCCTTCTAAATTTCACCATATGATGAAAAATGTGTAATAATCTATTAGAAGGCCGAGTTGAGGCCAACCAGAAAATATTCAAACACCGTCATTAATAATCTATCATTTTCCGATTTTGATATGCTTTTTCTCTATACAGATCTCTGGAGAGCATATTGCCCTCTCTTCTTCGCGTGCAAGTCAGAAGGTGGTTAAACATTTTTTTTTAGGTGGAGAGATGTTTGTAGGTTATTCTTAGAGCGGGTTTTTTTATATTAATCCTTAAACTAAGAAAGTAAAGGTTTAAATACGATCGAGCAAGTAAATTGCAGAATAAGTGCAAACCTAAAAAACTCAAACATCTGCTAAAAAGAAAAACAACAACGAATGACCTAAAGTACACCATGCATGTAAACTACAGATCCATAGAGAAAACATATACAAAAGGCTACCAAGAGAATATCTAATTGCAATAGTTACCAGGGCCATCACTTGAAAATTGTATCAGATGTCCATGCCATATCTAGCTAGCTTGGATAGCTTTACAAAGTGATAAGAAAATCACGGGCGTTCACACACGATCATATTTCCACTGCCCAAATCCGTCCATACAGACAATATAGAACTCATTTACACCTAAACCAATAACCAGATGCGTCCAAACTCAATGGTTAATAAGTACCCGTAGAAACCCATTTGCCGAAAGATTTGGCAACAGAAAGGTGCCGAGCTCGTGAGATATAATTGGAAATTCCATAAGTCAATGAATCTTTCACCCCGTCTTTCCAGAGCTTGTGAGGTATCATCAACATTTTCCAAATACAATCAAGTAAAAGCAAAATGAAATCAAGAAAACAAATACTTACCAAAAAAGAAAGAAAAACAAAATGAGAGAAAGATTTTACGATCATACCTTGCATTGTTGTTGTTGATCACTGGAGCAAGTTGCTTATGTCCTTCCTTTTCTCTCATTTATTTTCCTCCTTTTCTGTAACTTTCTTTCATAATTTATGAAACTTTTTGTAGTATTGATCAAAAAGAAAAAACACCTTGCATGATGGGCTGAAAGCTTTAAAATAATCATTCTAATGCTCATGAGCCAAGCTTCCCCTGCCGCACCCACCGATTATACCTTCGAGGTTTATGCAAAACAAAAAACCAATAAGACAACAATACCGCAATGAAGAAACATAAAACTTTTTGCAGTACTATTGATCAAAAAAATAAAAACACTTGCATGATAGACTCAAAGCTTTAAAATAACCATTTCAATGCTAATGAGTCATGAGCTTAAACTGCCGCACCCACTGATTACACCTTCGAGTTTTATGCAAAACAAAAAACCACCTAGACAACAATACCTTTAACATGAGAAATTGTAAAAAAAAGAAAAAAACTGAACCATAAAACGAAACTGAAAAAAAAATGCAAACGATGGGATTTGGTGGTGGTATAGCGCTTTATATAGAGAAAAAATTAATTCCAAAAAACAAAAAGACGGTATTTTTCCTTGCAGTTCAATTTTAGTTTGCAGTTCGTTAACCACAAATAGAATTGTCGAGCCTCTGGTTGCGTGCGGTTTAATGATTACCTATAGATGGAGTAACTGTGATAATGCCGAACTGATAGTTAATTAGCCGATTATGTTGGTTTCATCCGTGGGAATCGAACCCCTATGCTCTGCCAATTGAGCTGAAACGGAGGTATGTACATTACACAAATACTATGAGAACCTACTGGCTTTTTTTTGTTCACTTCATTCTTTGGTCATAGATTTTTTTTTCTTTTGCACAAACCGTTCTCTATAGCTTTCGAATCAATTTCAAAGTTCAGATACGACTTCACCAAACTAAAGATATATAAGATGAGCCAAACCTAAGTACCTATTACTTGTTAATGAAAATGTCATGCATGAAAATAGTTTAATATCTGCTGGACGTGCTTACCAAGTCCAGGTACAAATTAAGTAGATACGATCACCTAAACATATAAAAGTATACATACTTGATATCAAACTGCATCTAGTACCCTGATAAATAACCCGCTCCAAAGAAAAATAATCAAACAAGGAAATGAAGAGTCTACATCATCAACATTGTTGAAGAGAAAGAAGAGGCTACGTTAAAAAAAATACCATCAAAAAAGAGAATCTAAAGAAAATAGCTACAAAGCATGAATTAAAGAAAGCGGATTTGTAGGATCTTGTTTCAAGGGAATCAAATACCTGACACCTTTCGATATCGTGCAAAGGCAGTTTTAAAGAGACATAAAAAAAGAGAGGGAAAAACACCCTCGTGTTCAAGTCTGTTCTCTTTTGTTACCTTGATTTTAGTCGACCAATAATACAAAAACGAAAAAAGAGAAAATAAACATATACAATCATAAGAACACGATCAATGCAAATTGAACGAACATTTTTTTTTCCTGATTTAGCAACAGGTGAAGTAGTGATGGCGTAAACTAATAATCAATGATATAAGTTCCGAAACTCGTTTTGATGCATCGATAAGACCAAGCAGAATCTAAAAACAATGATGGTGTTTGATTGCAGGAATTGCTTCCAAAGAAAGATAATCAACAATTAATGAGTTTATACCTTGATATTGCTTGATGTATGGCCGGTTAGAACAGTGCATGATCGAGCAAAAAAAGTTTATAATAGGTGAATGATTGAGGGTACCTGCAAAACAAAAAGCCAAAATCGATCAGAAAACAAAATCATTAATCGCATGAACAAAAACAATTCAGGAAGAGAAGCGTCGTTGACAATAGGGTTTGGCTTTTGCATCGAATGATTTATATGGAAAGGCACCATACCCACAATTTCCGTAAAATAAAGTTTTTGTTTGGAAATAATATAAGTCCATATCTAAGAATATGGAAAGCTTTTATATCTTTGGAAAAACATTTTTATTATTGCAATTTTTCCAAAAAATAATAAAAATATTGAGTATCTTTTCACATGTCTGATTTTTTGTAATTTTTTTTTTATTAAAAGGAAACGAAAATAAATTAATTAACTTTTTTTTTTTTTGTAAATAATATTGGAAATTTACAACTTTACGGTTTTGGTTAGCCCGATTTTTTTTTTTTGTTATCTTTTTGTTAATAAAAGAATGTTAAACATACCCTGCACATCTAGGAATAGTTATTTTTATTTTTGGAATAGATAATATTAAGAAAAAATAAGCATATCCGGACGTCTAGGAATAGTTATTATTATATTTATTTTTGGAACGGATAATATTAAGAAAAAATAATATGGAACTGCTAATGTTGTTTCCCCCACAAATTTTTGTTGTTGTTGTTGTGCTCACGATTGGTGTTTAAAGTTTTGCTTAGTTTTCTCATTCCTTTTGATGATTTTGTGTTTTAACTATTTCACAGGATTTGTCAATTTTTCGGGGCTAGAGAATTATACTTTGATCATCGGGTAGCCATCCATAGCTCCAGGTATTTTTATTTTAAATTTTAATCATTGTCTAAGCTTGAAGAGTGGTTTTTACTTTCATCTCAATCATAATTAAAAAATGTAATCAGAATTAGTTTGAATATTAGTTTTGAAATTGTAATTAGGTTTAATTTAATTTTAAGAAGTGTAATTGGACTTTGGAAATTGGATTTTTTTTTTGTTATGATTGTTTTTATGTTATGTGATGAAATCGTGATGAATTATAGTTTGATCGTGAATTATTATAATTTATTCATTTTTGTATTAGGATTTTTACTAAGTTTTATTTGGTAATTTTAGAAAACAATATATTTTTCTTGAATTGTAATTGGTTTAATTATATATTTTGGGTCAAAAATATTATAAAAATGTGATTGGCTAAATAATATTTCGTGGGCCCAAAAGATTCTCTTAAAATACTATTGGCGGAAATTTAGAATGGTGGGGCCAGACCAACCAAGCTCCTGTTAACCACGCCGCTTAAAAACTCTGTTTTTATATAGAGAATAGGGTTTGATGTTGATGATAAATTGCTTTAAGTGGATTAATAAATTTGTGAAGATGGAAAATCGTTTTTGCTTCAAGACCCCTTAAACTACGAGCAGCACTGCAGCAGTATCATAATTTTTAGCTGCATCGTCAGCTGAATCATAAGTACCTAACCAGCCTACAGTTTTCTTCCATTGATACTTAAGTTCTTCCTCGTTATTTTTTTAACCATTTTATTTATATATATATATATATATATATATATATATATATGGTTAAATGATAAATTTTGGGGAGGGCGTATCGGTATAAAAAATTTCAAAAAATTTCATGATTTTCATGTTAACTAATTTATAACTAACATAACCAATTAATGGGGTACCGTTAATATTTTCTTTACCACTTTTTTTGGTTTCACCTAAATACCACCCACACTTTACCTATACACCACCCACGGTATAAAAACACAATAGTTGTAGACCTAATTTAAAGTGGATAATGAAAATTCACCTTCTCTACTACTGCCATAATACAGTGATACCCATTAAGCCATTAAACCACTTACAACAACTATAATCACCCGCATATAACTATTTATGGATTTTGGTTATAAAGTTTTCAAATCATATTACATTCAAAATTAAGAAGGCGTTAGTGTTTGATCATATAATGAAATCAAACAAGTTTCGCAAGATTGCATTAGAGTTTATCGAAATGGAATCATGACTAAGATTGTAATACAATTTTAATTTATCTCTTTTAAAAATTAAAATCTAACAGATCAAAATAAAAGGCCTAACTTTATTTTTAAAACTAAAAAAACTAAAATCGTGATAAAGATTAAAACTAAAACTAAAACTTAAATCTCAATAATATTAAGATCATGATGTTATACACGATTATCGGGTTGTGTTATATTCAAGAAATTAAAGGTGGGGAAGGCGGCGGTGGCCATTACATGCTATAGCTATAATCGTCTTAGGCGACTTAGGGAGGAAGGTGGGTTTTTTATTACCCACTTCAAATTAGGTAGAAAAATATTTGTTTTCTCATGTGAGTGGTATTTAGGAAAATTGTGGGTGGTATTTAGGTAAAACTTTTTTTTTCCTTGTAAACAAGTCAAAAAATGACATGTGGGAAAATTGGCGATTAAGGGATCAAGAATTATCGAGAAGGATATAAAATACGCGTTTTCAGACCGGGAGTGTAAATAGGCGGCTAATTTGTGCAGGAAACAATAGTTCGTGAATATTTGTGAAAAAATTCGACGAATTACTAACTAGGCTTATAACTCCGTTTGGAATTGTTTTTTCTCTATAAAGTGCTTTGTAACCAACTTATAGAGATTTTATTTTTAGGAAAAATGTGTTCTGTAAGTATTTTTTAAGTATTTTTCTCTAAAAGTACTTCTGCTTTAGGTCAACTTTTAGAAAATATCTAGGAATAGCTTTTTAAAAGTCGTAAAAAACGGAGTTGTGTACCCAATTTTAATTAATTGATTCTCTATTTTAACATTGTTATTATATTGAGATGACAAAATGTATCCTTAAATATTTTTATGAATATTTGTAGATGGTGGATTTTCAACAAAGGACAAAACCTTAAAATCAACGATACCGCATGTTTCGACACGGCTTTCGAGCATGTGATGATTCATATTTTACGAAGCCATGATGAATATTTCTTTCAAAAGCCTCCACTAGCCGAGCGTTCGATCCCTTGCATTTCATCGTGCCCTCTATGTAGAATAACTTAATTGGGCGGTTCTCCGTAAGATTGAGAGCAATAACGCCTTCGGAAGCCGGTGATACTCATTGTTCCCTCGACTACATGAGAGAGACCCCCTCTACAAATAAGAACGATTGGGCGGTTCTCCGTAAGATTGAGAGCAATAACGCCTTTCGTGACGCCTCGGTGACACTCATTGTTCCCCGACTATGTAGAGACCGTGTATAGATCCGGGCGCTTCTCGTAAGATTGAGAGCAATAACGCCTTGTCGTAAGCAAACACCCGTGACTCCCGACTATGCACCATTCGAATGGATGTGACACTAATATCCTTTCGCAATAGATTAACTCGCCGTGACATTCAAACCGAATTCCCGCATGATCTATTTTTTCTCCTATTCCACGGTCGAATCAACGGCCTGATCCCATGGAATGGCAATAAACAACTATATTATATTATCTCGTTACTCTGATTTCATGATCGAATCCACAGCTAATCTCATGGAATGGTAATAGGTAATTTTATCATTCCGAATTCATGTTCGAATCCACAGCTGATCCTATGGATTGATAATAAAAAACTATTCACTTTTATTACTCAGATTCATGAATCATTCTCCACTGAATTTCATAAATTAGTAATAACTACTCAATAATCGGGCATCTGGACTACCACTGAGTAAGCCCCATAAAATGGTTCAAGTGTACTCGACAATGATGCACGAACGATCACCCAAATGCACGAATGAGCATGCGAAAATATGGAAAATGAGGAATCCTGCATAAAATAGGAGAGAGAAAATAATAACATTAAAATAATGGAGAAGCGCCCATGGGCCGGCCCCACGGGCCGGCCGGCCGTGCCTTAGCCGTGGGCCGATCCCATGCTTCCTCCATTATTTTTCCTTATTTTTGTTGCTTTCATGAACTCATGAAGACTCCTCCACTCTAACAACTTTCCTTGTTTGAGCAAAACTCATGGTTTCTCTATATTTTCGTGGTTTCATGAAAAATAATAATATAAAATAGGGAAAGGTTTTTATGACCGCGCAACTTAGCCGTCCGGCCATACCCTAGCCATGGCTGGTCCCACACCTTACAATCCCTAATCTTTCATAAATTTTTATTTTTCTCATCTTGTGAAACTTCCCTTTTTCAAAGAAAATCATGGTTTCTCCATATTTTCTCAAATATTGCGCAAAAACCATGAAAAAAGCCAAAGTCAACATGGTCACACGACCGACTAAGCTACTCACGAAAATATATTAAAATATTATTATTTTAATATTCACAAAATATTGATCAAACGAGCATACTTGCTCATTCGAGGCAAAATCGAGGATTTCACCAAAGATCGAACTCTTCTCAAAATCCAAAATATTGCTCGAACGCATATCGAAAATACTCGAAACTCTCAAATTTTAAAACACGGACACCATGGTAACACGTGCATGCCTTCTTGACCGACCAAGGTCATTCCTAAGGCTTGCACAAAGCCGGTCCCACACGTTTTCACACACTTTGACCTAATTTGCGCAATCGCTCATATTAGGTCTAAACTCTTCACAACCAACTCAGAGTTTGTGCAAACGCCCATCAGCGGTCCCACGACCACCAAGGGCCGGTCTCATGCCACCTTGGTCGGTCCCTTGCTTTTCTATAATTAGGTTTTATCAACTAATGCTTAATCCAAAGACTATTTCAATAAATGATAAACCGCATTTAATCGTCATTCCTTCACCAATCGCCAACTCAGACCCCGTGTACGCCACCCGAGCAGTTGGGCATCACATGAACGCCCATAGTCCATGTGGTCGGTCCCTCCTTCGCCATGACATATTTTCAAGAATTAAGTCGACTAATGAGCAATTGATCAAAAATTAGGGTTTTCGAACAAATGCTCAACAAATCGTTATTCTAAGCAAGTTCAAACATTAAATAAATTTATGTTGATCCATCAAGAAACACGTGGATTAATTATATAATATTCAAAAGAATCTACCAATGTTTTAATTAATATTTTATTGGGTCACGCCACCAATAAATAAATAATTAAGTCAATCGAGCAATACTTGCTCAATTTCTCGAATATTGATCCAACTATCAATATTCAAGCAATTCGTCAATTGAGCAATACTTGCTCAGCTTCTCAATATCGATTCATCATCAATATTCGCAATTTATCGCAATTGGTCAATCGAGCAATACTTGCTCAATTACTCAATATTGATCCAACTATCAATATTCGTAATTCGTCGAATTGAGTAATACTTGTTTTGCTGTTCTAATATTGATTCATCATCAATATTCAAGAATTTATCATTAATTCGTCAATCGAGCAATACTTGCTCAATTGCTCAAATATTGATCCAACTATCAATATTCGAATTCTTCAATTCAACCCAACTATCAATATTCAAGATTCAATGACTTGAGCAATACTTGCTCGACGCTCGAATTTACCATAATTGCACACGAGCAATATCAACATAAGAATTAACACGTTCAAATCTATGGATCACTGAGCATTCGCCAATCATGCTCAATTCAACAGAACTTAGATTCACTATCTTAACAGTCAACAACTGACTAATAAAATACACGTCTGTCATGCAGACTCCACGATTCGTGAGACTTCAATCACGCCACATGGGGGATATCAATTGGGGTTTTGGTCTGGCGGCCTACAGTACGTGGATTCATCCACGATGAGAATGTGAGTAAGCCGTGCAACGGTTGAAGGAGTTAGCAAAGTGGTGGGTGGACGGTTAACCAAGTCTCCGCACGACCTGGAACTGGTTTCACCACGTTTTTCCACTTTCCCACTTTTTTCACTCAAGAAACCGTCACACTTACAGGGATCAGTGGTTCATCATTCTTGCAATATAAATATGTCCAAATCGAGGACAATAGATCATCATCATCATCCGTCAACAACTCGATTAAAATGTATCCACAGAACTCAATATTCAGCAGTTCATCAATTTTGCAGAAACCTTCAACACATCCACAATCCTTGATCATCATTGATCCCACACAATTCTCAAATACCTTCCTCCTATAGATCAACCCATCTCCCTTTTGTGACCGAATTGACTCGAACGGCCATTGACTTGGTTTAGGCCGGAGTCCTAAAGATTGATCTCTCGAATCTAAGCACTCCCTTTGCAGTGCATCTGTGTGAGGTTCAAGTTTTGCTTTGGTCGAGGAGTCTCGTTCGCACGCTCGGCTCTTCACTTCCCTGAAAAACCAGCAAACCGTTTTCCCCATCTACAATATTATTTTCACTGATCAAATTTTATCTATTTTGTATTATAAAATAATAATAACAATAATAATGACCACGCCATGCAGGTATTTACACATGCTTACTTCCTTAGAAGAGTCGTGCCACAATTATGACCATGGCATGCAGATATTTACACAGGCTTGTGGGCTATTTGTTTATGAGTTCAACATCAACGACAATAATCTACTTTGGTGTTATCAAAGAATCTATACCCTCAAGATTTTCTCTCACAGAGCGTGAATCGATCATCGGGCAGAGCAACAAAACCGAACATGCAATGGACTTTCTGAAAGCCATCCCAATTAGTGGGCTCAACCAAACTGTCGGACCAAGACAATTTCGTTATGTCCTTCAATACCACTTGGACATGCCTTTGTTTGCTGCAGATAGTGTGTGTTCTTGCTGCGCTAAACCTATGGACATCTATGGTGACCACGTTGTTCATTGCGCTAAGGACGTTAGGATTAAGTTCAGGCATGATATGGTTAGAGATTTGGTTGCCGATATGTGCTTGATCGCTGTCGTATGCGTCAAAAATAATTTCACTTTCCTAAAGTATATGATAAGAAAGAGTTCGTATCCACAGAGAGGCGATTGTAGTTATTTCGTAATCAATTTCTTAAAGTAACCAATTGGGGGGATTTCTGAATTTTATGTAAGCAATAAAAGCAAATTAAAAGCAAAGTAAATTGTAGAAAGTAATCAATGGAGAAAGATATTGGTCAAGGAATTCATCTTCAATCTTAGACATGTGCTTGCATATATGGATAGAATTACGATTTAATCTCTTGTGTTATCAAAAGCCTAGAGAATCAAGAGAGCAAGATAATCTATTAATTTCCTAAGTTCATCAACACACACATTAGGGCTGCGTATGTGAATTCTACCTAAAGAATAACCTAACGCCTTGCGCTAATCAAGTTCAATTCCTAGGAGCATTAAGTTTCAGAAATAGGCTAATCAATGCAATTGTCATGCGTTGCACATAACAATTGGACAATGGTCAAACTCTACATATGATTACGAGAGTGTAGCACTACAATCCGTAAACATATCACGCTACTTGTATTCAAGGTTATCGCTCGATGAAAAACCCTAAAATAGCTATGGACTAAGATGCAAGTTCAATTAATTGGCCACTTAACTAATCAAACATCATAATCCTATCACAATACATCAATCATGTGATCATAAAAATGTAGTAGAAAATTGAACGATAATCAAGAGAGAAAACTAATCATAAAGCAAACACAAGTTTTAGAAATAGGACTACATCCTTAACCAATAATATAGAATTTAGCTACTCATAGCTATGGAGTTCATCACCAAAAATATAAGTTGAATAAAGAAGAAGATGAACAAAAGCAAACCCTAGAAGCGTAAACAAAAGCGGCTCTCCAAGTTCCAAGAATAAGATATATCCCAAAAGTTGTAGAATTCTTCTTTTTATAGCCTTTCCTCTCTTCCAAAATTAGGTCAAGCCTTCAAAGTCCATTAGATAAAAATCCACCAAGCCCATAAGAGAGAGAAACCCATGTAGAAAATATGTCCCAAAAGTGGTCGCCGGAAATATGGTATTGTGGCTTTAACTTGGCCTAAAGGTCGCTGGAAAACATCTCGGGTGACCACCAAAGTCCGCCGGCCACCGGTCAACCGGGTCAAAACGGTCCAACTCCCGGTCATATGAATCAACTCGGTCAGGCACCGAGTTAAACTCTAACTCACCCGAGTCGGGTTCATGAGTCAAGACCGACTAGGCATGTCTTTGGTGGGCTAACTGGCCGACTTGTCGTGCCACGCTTCGCACAGTCAGAGTTGTGTCACAGCGAAGATGGCCCTTCCCTGTGCATGGTTCACATTCTTGTAACTCCCTCGAATCGCACTTTCACCTCGTATTACCTTAGACAAACTCAAGAACACCCAATGGAACCCATCAAAGCCCTTGAACAACCATCACAATAATACCCATATCTCAAAGATCGGGCCCATGCTCGTGCCCATCACCACTCACCGAACCCGAGTTGCAGTTCACCAGCCCTACTCCACCTGCCTTCAATTCACAACCCTCGCTTCTCCTAGTTCATAGTACCCATGCTCTTCATTCTTCTCAAGACTGCATCCATCTCTCACACTTCATTCTCGCTTTCGGACACAATTCACTATCTCTCTGCAATGTCTAGCAATATCGATCACATAACCCATTTCCCCGAGATTCTTTGAGCACCCTAGACACCACCTACAACTGCACTCCCCACCATGCTATAATTTGCATACCTGGCCGAGCCAATAGCAAAAGACCAGCTCAATGTTTGCTCCCATCTCCTTTGACCGCAATACCCATGACACCGTAATGCATTCATAAACCATAACTTGCACTGCAAAATCACTCTTCCCCCACAACATCAACATCGAAGCACTCCTAGCCATAACTCCACCAGTCCCTGTTATTGCACTGCCATGTCAATCCATCTCGACCACCATCTTAATTGCAGTTCCAATCCACCACTGCCACATCATAAGTCCTTCCCTGCTCAGCTCACAACAAATCGACATCCCCGCACTTTAGTTTAACACCGCAATGCAAATCCAATAACTTCGCAGCTCAGCTTCCTTGGTCCATTCCCATTAATGCCTTCGATTTCCGAGCTCCCGATTCAACACCACCAGTGAAACCAACACCCATCAACACATAGCACCACAGTTCACTTCTCCCAAAGATTATCATCACCGCACCGCAATTTCATAACCATCTTCTTGTTTCCATCTCGCTCAACACCTCTTCTTTGTTCACGCTCAGCTCATACATCTCCTTCCCTCGTACTCACCGCAAGCACCCATTTCCATCTTGAGCTAAAGAGCAACACAAACTCCAGCGACAACTCCACCGGATGCAACATCTTCTCCGTGTCTCACGGCATTAGCACCCGTAACCCTATATCTGCTCTTCAATCAAAAGATATCAACACCACTCATGCTTTACCACCAATTGCCTTACCACCACCAGCATCCTTCAATTGCAACCATCCATATCACCAAACTCAATTTGCCTTCAACTGAGCTTCACAACAAAGGACCCTAACTCCAATTCCATCTCTTGGGTAACTTCGTATCAAATCGAAACAACTTCAATCATCCATACCCATGACTCAAACTACATCTTCACACAACAACCACTATCATCTTCATCACTTAATTAATCCACAAGAAACATCCCTTCTCTCCCCTGTTTCAATCCATCAAAACCCTAACTCGTAAATGAGAATCCAAAAACCATCACAGATCCAAATAATCTCTAATTACTTCATCTCGAATCTTCACAAATTCTTCCATTGAACCCTAATTCACCCCAGCCTCGACCATGGC
>JAJJWW010003168.1:0-48051 GCA_023531295.1 Papaver armeniacum | reverse complement strand
GGATGGTTTGCAAGAAATACAAACTCAAGTATTTATACACCAAGGTTGTTTGGGCAACAATAAAATTCCAAAACCGAAAATATTGTCAAGATATTCTCATTAAAGTACCTAATTTCGGTTTTCCAAAATCCAACTAAATGTCAAACAATGATTGTATTCGGTTTTCCTATTTCCAAACAGTAAAGGAACAAATTTGATTGGGAGACACAACAATTGCACCGAATTTCGTTTAAGCAAAAATAATTGATACCAAACAATAAAGTAGATACCAAATCAATAAGTCAATAGAATTGACACAATTTTTCTTAATCGCAAACAATTGAATCACAATACTCAATCCATATATCATAATGGAAAATATCAATTGTGCCGAATTTTGGTTAAGCAAAAGCAAAATATATACAATAAAATCAAACTTTTCTTAAATAGGAAAAACGATTAACTAACAATAAGAATCGTTACCCTGATTTCCGCAGCCACTTTTCCCCAGAAAGATATATCATTTAAGCACAAGTTCAATAAGAACTCTCCCATGTTTGTTTTCATCCTCTCACAAGAACAAAATAACAACAACAAGAGCAACCTTTACCAGAGAAAGGTTGAATCGATTTTAACAAATGCGTGCCAATAACAAAAGTTTATACCCAAAACTCATATGTTATGCTAATCACAACTTATGTAAACAAAAATTGATATCAACATTATTGTGACTTTTCACACATGAGTTTTAATCGTATCACCTTATGATCCTTTGATAATGTTAGAGCACTACTCGGTCAAACTCACAAGCATTGCTATCTCAAGCTTGTTTGTCAAGTTTAGTTATCAAAACTATAAGTCTTGATTTCTAGTCTACTTATAGCTATGTCTCGGACTAGGATATAATGTGTAGTTGAGATTTAGACTTCACGATGTTCATCAATTGAAGACGAAGATCTACTGAGGAGAGCTTGGAAGAACTTCATCAACAAAAGGTATGTGGAGACTTGAACTCATCTATCACAAAGAAGTTTATTTCTTTCGATCTCCTATTGAGACTATGTCGTATAGCTATATAGACTTTATATTATACACATTTGATGTTTCGAGCTGAGTTTAACTCGCTTACATATTTCTCGAAATATGTGTTGGTAAGCTTTTGCTTTAACCAAGTTCATCTTTGGTTCTTGATGTTGAGGGGTGAATATGATTTTGGTTCTACCCGTCCTAGCCACACCAAATGGTTACACTTTCTAGGAATGGTATGAGAGAGAGATGGCTTTCTATTGTACTATGTACCTTCTTTTATAGATTTTTCCTAAATCCCTTCCTTTTATGACATCATGCCACATGTCCTAAACTTCCTTAATTACCACAAATGCCACTCCTTCTCTAATACAAACTCCTCCTTTTCCCTTAATTCCTTCCTTATCCTTTCCTTTTCATGGATACTCCTTAGTGGACTTGGGCTTTAGTTCCAAACTCCCCCTTTATTCGTGTTGGGCTTGGCACCCTCTTAGGGGCTCCCTAGACCTGTTAAGGGGTGATATTTTTCATGTGTCAACATTAGTCCCCTGAATATTGGGTCAATTGTCAAATGACCCGATAGTCAATTTGTTTCCCCATATGACCTTCCCCCTTCTTCATACTGGAAGTGGTTCTTTTAACCCCACATCCCTAGGCGACGGTTGGCTTTCCACTACGTGCAAGAAAACTTTTCAGTTTCTCTTCTCTTCTCATAACTTCCACGTCCGAGTCTCCACGTAACCTATATATATGCCCTTTAGATTATTTATTTTCTTCAACTTTTATCTGATTACTTCATCCTATCTCATTCTGGACATATCATATATGCGCCATGTCTATCAATTCCACCAGCATCAGTTCATCCGCGGAGGAGGAAGAAGAAAGGTCCGAGGGATCGATGAGCGTTGGCTCCGAAGAGACGGAATATGCAAATCAGGCAAAGTTGCATATACCGCTTCCAGCCGATGGTGAAGCGTATATAATCTCTGACATCACGAGCAGCCCTGACCTGAAGTGTGCATGCACTAAAGCTGAGAGGTCTCCGTGGTGGTCAATGCGTCCTTCCCATGGATGACGTTCTTGTCTCGCGCCTACTCAATCCTCCTGTGTTAGCCTATCCTTCTGCCCCTGGATGGCTCATGTATCCTGAAGTAGATACCCTAGACATCTTCTCTTTTAAAAAGGTTCCGTGGATGGCTATTCACCGTGGCGATTACGACCTTCTTGGTTATTGAGATTCTTTCTTCATTCGTTACTCCTGTCGTGTGGCCGCACTGGACGTCTTACATTCGCTCCAATCCAGACCACGTAGTCGCCATTCGTCAGCGGGCATTGAGGAGGCCATAATGTTGTCTCTCAAACGGGAGGTGATTTGGTGTAGACGTGATATGACGCGACTATTTTTCCGCTGGGCATCTCCTGTTCATACTTTATTCGTTGCATGGGGTGGGGCTACCATAGTTTTGGAGGACGTCGTAGCTCTTACGGGGTTACCTATCCATGGTAGTCATTCATATGATGAAGTAGTTGTTTTCAAAGCTTTAAATGACGATAATATGGAGTTATGGGCATATCTGCTGGATAGTAAAGCGAGCTGGTGAGGAAGGACCAACTACCGGTAAAGCGCGAGAATGAAAAGAAGGCCAAGAGTGCTAGTAAGATGGGAAAGCCATCGCCATCTGCTAAAGGTAAAGCTAAAGTACTTAAGGGTAAGAAATCTTCCTTGCCACCCCACACGGGAGAGCGATTGCTTGCCAGCTCTACCCCTGCCTATGAGGCAATCCATGGAGCGTCAGTTCCTTCGACGCGAACAAGTCCTGAATGGGTCATTAAATGTCATAGACGCGCTTCTTTTCCTATTTGGATTAAGTATTGGGCTCCGCAGGTGGTGGATGGAAAGACTATGCCCCCTCGTAGAAAATAGAAGTGGCCTTGTGTCGAGCTAGCGGCTTATATTTTATTTTGGCTATGTCACGACGTGTTTGAGTATAGTCCCCAGGACACCATTAAGAGCGAGCTCGTGCCGATGGTTGTGTTGTTATCTCGTGTTTACTCTTTCCCTCTCGCGCCGATGTTCTTGGGCGGTCTCTACCGTTATTTGGACCTATTTTTCCATGACTTTCTCATAGTCAATGCAACTCATAAGGTTAAAACATATATTCCCGCTTCTTTTATGCAAGCGTGGTCCTGGGAACACCTTCCTGAGTATGCTCCCGATCCTCATGTCTTGGCAGTTCATCGTGAGGAGGATGCTAAGAAGGATGATGGCACCGTTCGTAGGGTCGATGTTGTCTATCGTTACCCGTGGATGGCTCTTTGGAATGGTAAGAGGAAAGTGCCCAAGGGGGATATAGCTAATTTTATGGATGTGGCACGGCATTTCAAACCTTTTTATTATCATGATGATCGCTCGGGGCCCGGGCATTACGACTTTACCTCGCCGTTGGAGGGTACACAATTAGATTCGACACTTCCCTTGCCAGCGTCTGACTTTGATTCGGTGATGGCGGTGCTACCTGGTTATCTACCAGGTTTTTATGCTGGTAAGTTCATCGATATGTCTTATAATCCTGATCGTGTAGCTCGCCATGTTGGGTTTGACCAAGGTGCTCCTGCTAGGTTCCCGCCTTGGAGTGGTTCTGAAGATGCATATATTGTTGCTAGTTTCGATCATTTTGTCTTCAAGGGACAAACGCGCCTAATCGATCGAGGGATTAGCTTTTCTTTCCAACAGCCCGTACCTGAGCGACCTTTGGCGGTCACCGAGATGGCTCATGAATATCAGTTCCACATCCGTCGTCGAGCTCTTAATTTTCTTCTTCGTGATCTGTCTCCCACTCCTCCTGACTTGTCTTTTAAGGATCTCCAGATTTTACACGCGTCTGGCAGAATTAAGCTTGATGAGGTGGTAGCCAACGAAAATGGTCTTAATTCGGCTATGAAGGGTCGCCCATTAGACCCTCTGATAACATCCTGGGATCCCCCTGTGGGTCATGAACCTATACGGAAGAAGAAAGGGACAAAGACCCCTTCTAATCGGAAGCCTCCCAGACTCCAGATCTCTAATCCTTCTGCTAGTTCACCCGCGCCTCAGGTAGTTTTCTTGTTTATGTCTTTCCATTCTTGTCGTCGTCCTATCATTTTTATTTTAAAAGGGAAGGGTGAATCCTGTAGTCTCAGGAGGCTCCTTTGGCCAATCCAGTGGGGTGGAAGGCGCCTTCTTATTTGATGGAGGAGTACCTCAACATGCCTATGAGTGACTGGTCTGAGAAAAGTCTTGCTAAGATGGCCAGACGGGAAGCGACTAAACTAGCTATTCCTCGTCCATGCTCTTCCACTGATGTCTTACCTACGCGTCCTTGTATGTGCTCGGCCCAATAGTCCTCACAATCTCAGCGCGGTACCGGTGGTAGCCCAACCCCTTCCTCTGTGGATCTTGTGCAGAATCTTGGCGTTAAATTGTCTAAAGGGTCTGGTTGGGTGTCTCCGCGCCTTCACATATCATCTGTCCACCCCTTGCGGGCGGAGACCCTTCGTATTAAAGGCCAAGATTTGGAGTCCCCTAGTGACGTGTTGTATTCGTTGAGTCCGTCTGGGTCGAATCGGTCGATTCCTGGTGGGTCCTCTGCTAACGTGGCACCTCAGCCAGATCATTCTGAAGGTGAATACTCGTTGACATGTGTGCTTTTATTCAATGACACCTTTGGTTTTCTCGTCCTCCTTCTCTCCCTTTCATCTCTCTCTCTCTCTTTTTAATAAATTCGAGCTCCTCTGCGTGATGCTATTTGTTCGTTGTCTTATAGGTTCTACAAGTGACTCCGAGTCTTCTTCCGATCTTCGCGTCTCATCAAAAGCCTTATAATTCTCCGCTCGCTCTTGTTAGTGTCGCCTTTACCTGACTTTTATTATTGGTACTTGCCTTGTTTTATTGTTATTTCATTCGTGCGCATGCCGCTTTTAGGATATGGGTCATAAGCGTAAGGGCACTGGTAAGCATGAAGGTTCTAATATCAAAGATGGGAGGCGCGTGGTCCTTGGCGACGGGGTCCGTAAAATGCGCTCGAGTAGATGGTAATGATGCTGCATTGGTTAATCATCCTGAGAGGCGTCCTCACGTCTCCGACCCGCTATCGATTCCAGGGGATCCACAGTTTCGCTTTTTGAAAGTGGTGGATGCCGCAGAGGCTGGCGTCGATCCTGATATTTATAGGCTAGTTCATGGTTTTTGGGTGCCGGCTTCTCTTGCTGTCACTTACAGAGATATTGTGGAACGCGATGGCGGTCATATGGTGAAGGAGGGTCTCCTAAATATGAGAACGTTGTGTTATATGAACAAAAACCTCCTCGAAGTGGCCGATCAGCTTGCGCGGGTGGAAGATGGTTCTATTGATGCAGGTGTATTGCGTGGTTGGGAAACCACTACTCATGCCGCATCCAATCTCGAGTTTCGAGTAAAATGGTTGGGCGAGCTGTTGGCAAAAGTGAAAGATCATAATGATCCACGCGTGCATCTCCCTGCTCAGATTACCTAGCTAGAGGAGGAGCTGGTCCGTCTTTCCCAGGTTACCTCTGAGAAGAAAGTGGCACTGAACCAGCTTACCGCCAGTGTGGGGGCAGCGGCCGCCGCGGCTTAGCAGGCAGAGGCTACGGAGGAGAAAGTCTGCGTGGATCTTGAGAAGAAAAGACAGGAGTGGGCCTTGTTCCAATCTTTCTGATGCGCCTTTATTTCTATTTTTGCTTCCTTTCTTTTACGTTATGCACCATTTTCTCTGGACAATTTATATGTTTTGCAATATACATTAATCGTGTGGGATGTTGTGTTAGTTTAAGTTTTTATTTTAAGGTTTGGGATTTGTATTTCGTTCTCTTCTTTGATTCACTTTGTGTTGCTATTTCTGCATTGTGTGTTGCCTCGGGGAGAAAACACGCCTGGTTCCAAGTGGCGTCATTCTTTTGCCTTAATAAATTGGAATAGTGTTTCGATGCGCCTAGCGTCCCTTTTCTTTGTGCCTAAATATGAGAACGTTGTGTTATATGAACAAAAACCTCCTCGAAGTGGCCGATCGCCTTGCGCGGGTGGAAGATGGTTCTATTGATGCAGTGTGTATTGCGTGGTTGGGAAACCACTACTCATGCCGCATCCAATCTCGAGTTTCGAGTAAAATGGTTGGGCGAGCTGTTGGCAAAAGTGAAAGATCATAATGATCCACGCGTGCATCTCCTCGCTCGGATTACCAAGCTAGAGGAGGAGCTGGTCCGTCTTTCCTTGTTACCTCTCGAGAAGAAAGTGGCACCGAACCGCGGTGTGGCGGGGCCGCCGCCGCGGCTTAGCAGCGCGAGGCTACGGAGGAGAAAGTCTCGTGGATCTTGAGAAGAAAAGACAGAGTGGGCCTTGTTCCAATCTTTCTGATGCGCCTTTATTTCTATTTTTGCTTCCTTTCTTTTACGTTATGCACCATTTTTCTTTGGACAATTTATATGTTTTGCAATATACATTAATCGTGTGGGATGTTGTGTTAGTTTAAGTTTTTATTTTAAGGTTTGGGATTTGTATTTCGTTCTCTTCTTTGATTCACTTTGTGTTGCTATTTCTGCATTGTGTGTTGCCTCGGGGGAGAAAACACGCCTGGTTCTGAGGTGGCGTCATTCTTTTGCCTTAATAAATTGGAATAGTGTTTCGATGCGCCTAGCGTCCCTTTTCTTTGTGGTGCCTATTTCGAAAGCATAGTTGTGTTTTGCCTTTGGGGATTTAAAGTAAACTTTGTTGAAGCAGTTTAGAACTAGCGTAAGGTAAGTTGGGTTTAAACGCGCTTGTACATCCCCGTATTTTTTCTTTTTTAAACGCATCATGAGTCTTAGTTTGTTTTAATGAAATGTCTCATTTAAAAAAAATATATATATATATATATGTATATATATATATATATATATATATATATATATATATTCGTCAAGTAATTCTCCATATTCAAATCCAAACCAGATGTTCTAACCAAAACGGATGCATTGGGCATATACCCATTTTAATAAGTACCGGTTACACCCAAGGTTTGAAAACGGGTCACACCTCCGGTCACGGCCACTGGGTGTGACCGTTATACCGAGTTTTGTCGGGTGTGAACACGTTTCGGGCAAAGAACATGTTATTTAGGAAAAAAAACGCGTTTTTATACGTTATTTTAAAATAACGGGCGTTATAACAGTTAAATAGAAAATGAAAAAACATTATGAT
The DNA here is from genome assembly GCA_023531295.1 of Papaver armeniacum. Classification (NCBI taxonomy): domain Eukaryota; kingdom Viridiplantae; phylum Streptophyta; class Magnoliopsida; order Ranunculales; family Papaveraceae; genus Papaver; species Papaver armeniacum. Next base: position 40,814 of record JAJJWW010003168.1, on the reverse strand, counting down.
TTGAAATTCCTATCTAACGGTTATAACGTGCGTGAAAACAGTTATAACAGGTCTAATAACGCTGTTACGACATTTTTTATATATTGTTATTTTATTCTTTTATTTTCAAAAATTTTATTGTAATTTTTTAATCTTTAATTTAAAAAATAAAAAATTGTAAAAAAATATTTTTAAATTATTTTTTCTATAAAAACGGTTATAACTTGCGTGAAAACGGAACACCCGTTTTTTCTGGAAAAACGGTCGTTATAACGGTCACACCCATATACCGTGGCCGTGAGGGTCCCCGAACCCCGTGCCTATATAAAGCCGATAAATAGGAAATAACGACAGTTTTTTAGGACTGTTTTTCCGTTTTCACACACGTTATAATTGTTTTTCTAAAATTGAATTTTACGTTTTTTGCTTCTAAATAACATTTTAAAGCGAGTTTTTTAGACCATATTTTCCGTTTTCACGCAAGTTATAACCGTTTTTATAGACAAAATAATTTTAAAATTTTTTTTTACAATTTTTTATTTTTTAAATTAAAGATTAAAAAATTACAATAAATTTTTTGAAAATAAAAGAATAAAATAACAATATATAAAAAATGTCGTAACAAATTATTAGACTCAAGTTATAATCTGTTTTCACGCACGTTATAACCGTTAGATAGGAATTTCAAATCATAATTCTTTTTCATTTTCTATTTAATTGTTATAACGCCCGTTATTTTAAAATAACGTATAAAAACGCGTTTTTTTTCCTAAATAACATGTTCTTTGCCCGAAACGTGTTCACACCCGACAAAACTCGGTATAACGGTCACACCCAGTGGCCGTGACCCGAGGTGTGACCCGTTTTTCAAACCTTGGTTACACCCTACTGATCAGTGTTCAAACCTACTTTTAACTACTTATAATTTTCCATACCTAAACACCAGTTTTGTCTTTTAAGGAGAAGAGCCTCTGCTCTACAGTTTGTATATCTATATTATAAGGGACAATGGTGTTTTCCTACATCGACGGTTCTCTATAGTTTGGACACATAAAAGACGGTCCAGATTGAGCAACTAAATATATGTCTTCACCAATTTCTTCAGTTTTGGTTGGACGGAGATCTATAATTGGGATACATAAAGGACGACCCAGATTAAGGTAGTTTATTTTCACACTCTCCTGTACAAACCTTGAATGAAAACCCCGGAAGGCCGAAACGCATTTCTGAAACAAAACTTCCATTTTTTAAGCCATTAACTCAGTTGCAATGAATGTTTTGATAACTGAAAATAATGAAACGGACTTCTCCATTTTAGGTTACACTCACATTTCAATTTTTCCAGAGTCACCTTCCCTATTCTTCGTTTCTGTGACCCTTATAAACTATTAAAGGTATGATTTGGTTCTCATATGTATCTCAATTTTGTAGATATAGTTAGGGTTTTCACAGTCTTGATATATTACAAATTTTTTTTTCTTTTTTGTTCTGTTTTAGCTACTCAATGCAATGAATGTTTTGATAGGATAGAGATGAGATTCCGACGTAGAAGTGGATGCAATCAAAATGATTCATCGTTTTAGGTTTGATTAACTTCTGCAATTTAGACCTCTTTCGGCTTTGATTAACTTCTATCTCACAAAGGCGCTTCCTTTTTTTGGTTCCGATTTTGTAGGTATGATTAAGTTTTCTTATTTTAATTTCGTAGACATAGTTAGGGATCTCAATTAGTTTTTACCTTTTGTGTATGATAGAATTCCTGAATAAGAAATGTTACTGCCGGTAAATCATTTGTTTTTGTTGATGGCAGAGCCCTAGATTATGTTGTTTTATGCTACCTTCATATAGGGAGAACTATGCAACAATTACAAGGTATAATCTTGATTTCTTTCATTGCGATTTTCTGCCATATTTTTTGTATTGGTTTTCAATACATTAATGGAGAATGTCCACTTTGATTTTGCAGAAATTTTCTTGCTCATTGATATGCTTTAGTTGGAGTCAGAGATAGAAGTTTATAGACTCGAATTGACCAAAAGTGTCGTTTGGTTAATAGTAAATTTGAGTTTGTGCTTTGTCATCTTATGACGAGCAAAGTTTTTTGGTTTTTGTTGGTTTCGCTAACTAAAACTAACTCCAATGATATGACGAGCAAAGTTGTTTTGTTTTGTTTTTTGGTTTCGCTAACTAAAACTAACTCCAATGAAAGTCGAATCAAGATGGCAATGAGATTGTGGTCGTTGCTCCAAAGATTCTGATCTTGAGTTGATTGTTTGTGTAATCCAAATGTCCCTTGCTTTCTTGGTATTGTGTTCTCATAATGAGACAATTTTAGTTTCTTCATAACAAAGTTTACTATAATTATCTTGATGACAAGTGACAGAAAAAATAATTTTAAGCTCTTCCCCACAGTATCCCGCACTGAATTTTGTGATTATTTTTTGTGAAAAATATAGGGGAAACTGAAAATGGATGCCCTAAAAAATGAGTTAATATAGTCTAGCGTGTGGACTATCTTAACTCATTTTTTAGGGCATCCAGGTTCAAATCTTCCCAAATTCTACACACATTTTGTTCTTTGCATTCAACATGAGATCCGTTTCTATTTCCTCAATCAATGTGATAATAATCTCCTTCCATGTCAGGGGCGTTTTTTGTTTGAAATCAATGTGAAAAAAGACGGGTATACAAGAACTCTCAATGGTGTGGACAATTCATATTAAGGTTTTTCTCACTCTTTGGAATCATCTAATACCTTGGGTTTTTCTACATTTTGGGGTTCTTCATTCTGTGTGGTTCTGATTGATTCGTTTTGGATAGAAGTTGACAATGATCAGATTTTCAGCATCATTAGAATCATGTAAGTATTGGAAAAACCGAAACTGCTAACCGTTACATCTATATATGTTTTTGTATTACATCTCTATATATGTTTCTATACATTTCAGGAATGACTGCACCATAATTGGCAGGAGTTATACATACTTCTTTAAGGAACACAAGATCCTAAACACGTTACGGTACGAGGTGAAAGTGCAGGACAATGTCTATCAATGCATAATATTGCATTATTGTAGGTAATTTGAAAAGTTTCTCGAATGTTATTTTAAGATTTAATCTATTTGTGGTGATTCTGTTAACGGATTATTGTTGATTTTGAGTAAAAATGATTCTTTGTACCATGGAGATGATGATTGTAATTTGGTCACATTTTTTCGCTTGCTTAACTAATAACAAAAAACATCTCAACCAAATTAAAAGCTAATGAGACAAAAGTTGTTTATTCGTTAAGTCTTTTGATTACCAAGATATATGTATAGACAAAAGTTGTCTATTCATTACCAAGATATATGTATAGACCTTAAATGTTGCATGCTTTCTGTTATCAAAGACGTGTCTGATTAATAACCTTTAGTTAGTGATTAGTTTCTAATGAATCGGGTGTTTGAAGTTTTTTTGGATTGTGTAGGCTTCCTATATGGCAAAGCATAAGTAGTATCTTGGGTTAATTAGTATAATACTTATAAACTGAATTTCTGAATCCACGACAGTCCAAACTCTAAATCACCAAAATTGGAATTCCAAGACCTCATCCCATTCGTGAACACCAAGACAAGACTCCCATTTTCCTGTTTAACTAGCTAGGTTTGCAGTTTCTCCTGACCCATAACACACTTGATCAATTTAGTAAATTTTCTGGTGATGCTATTTTCACCCCAGACCTTTCTTTCTGTCATTGCCATACATGGAAGATTCATACTACCAGGGAAATCAAGTACAAGTTGCCTCAAGCTTATTTGCTGATTGATGGAATCTGCTAGGGCAAAATTCGCACTACCTAAGATTAAGAAATTTTGATACGTGGAAGTTCCATTCTTGGGCAGGAAGAGGTTTAATTGAATTTGCTGATGGTACGATACAACAAAGTACAAGTGAACATGTTGTTTGTTTAGTTCCACAATATTTAATTTGTGTAAACTCTACTATTTTATTGCAGGGTTAGCTAACAATGGTTGAGAGAATCTAAAATACTAAGGGGTGGATTTGTAAGCTTATTCCTTGCTGGAGTTGGTATAGGCTCGCTGTACTGAGTGAGTCATTATAATTTTGAGGCAGTAGGATATTGCCTACACAATAATGTGTATTGTTGGTAAGTTGCAGATTTTAAATGTCAACGGATATGCAGTTGACAAGAAATACCTTTTTAGATACCTGGGATAATTGTTGTAGATGTAACTTTGTTGCTGAAATCTTCAGTTATTTCCTTCATTTCCTCCCTTTTTTTCTTTCTTAGGATATACCCATCTCAAGTTTTGGAATTTTCATCTCGGTATTTTTGTGGAGCAAGACATTGATGAGATGGTAAAAATGCATCACAATGTTGAGGTACTGAATCTCATTATATAGTACTTGCATACTATGTTGAGCTTTTATACGAAGTGCAGCTTCTTTTTAGCAGAGTTCATGGTTCAAGATATTTGAGATTTTATGTGAGATCCTTTTAGGTGTTTATTAGATTGCGAAAAAGATGACAAATAAAGCATACAAACAGTAATGTATGTGTATTAACCATCAACAGTGGCGGGTCAATGTTCATGTAATTGGCCTCCATCATCTATTAGGCAAACATTTAAAAAATTGTTTCCAGTGGTAGTAAGTTTTTCTAAAATTTTTAGTTGAATCGATAAATTCATGATCTTAAACAAAAAATTCTGCTCACTACTATGGAAAACCTATGCACGACTGCACGTCTCTTACAATTTTTAGTTGAACTAATTAAAATTTGACGCAGAAGAGATACTACTGCTTGGTAACACATATATTGTTCTTCCATCAATCAAGCAATGGCAACTCCTTCATCTTCTCGTCCATCACCACCACCACCAAGAAACATCTTTTATGTTCTCATGTTCTTCTTGTCAATCAACCAATTTCTTGTTAATCATGATTCTTAATTTCGTAATTGGGGAAAATTTTGGGGTTATCCAAAATTAGGTTTAGTTCACATAATTGAGGTGATTTTAATGGTTATGGTTATGGTTATGGTTATGGTTATGGTTTAATTTTCATTTTTTTTTTTTCAATTTCATATGCTTAATTTTACTTGCGATTGTGGGTTTGAATTTTTGTTAAGAGATTAGAGTTATGGGTAATGATTTGAATTTCATTCTCTCGTGATTAGATGTAATTATTTGGGTTTGTTCATTGAAATTGTGGAGCTTGATCATCTTAGGGAGTATAATTTTATTTGGTTTTTTCATGTGAGTTTAATTTCATCTCGTTCTTGTTTGAGTTTATGGAGTACGAGGCTCGACATCATGGTGATGAACCATAATCAACAAAGGAAATTGTTTTGATTATGATGGTTTTCGTGATGAACCAATATTGGTGGCGATACTGGGTGGTGATGCTATGGCTTAAGGCAATGGTTGCAGGTGATGCCAAGTTGAAGGAGTTGCGAGAGAGGAACTGGAACTTGTCCCGAAAAATAGTTCTACATGAGAACTTGTCCCTGCTTGTTTCCAAGGGAGTGTGGTGCGTTTGTAATGAAGCAACATAATGAATTTGATGTCGAATGGAGGCTTGAAGACGTAAAACAAAAAAAAAATTAGAAACAAACCTTGTGGTCCTGTGAAGATAGCTGAATTTGGGCGGAGAAGACGACGGAGACGAACTTGATGTTGTTGTTGCTCGGATGAGCTCGACGTGGTCTACATGTTCGATGAAATGGCCCAAAGAAGACACGAACTATAGTGAGATGGTTCAAGGGCGTAAATGTCTTTTCTCATTTGAATGTATTTTCTAGGATTAATACAAGGACAATCAACATGGGAACATAGCATCTAAACAATAAAGCTCCCATCTGCACTTTTGGACTTGCCTCATTAAGTTATTATTGAGGATACGATGCATTGAAAGAGAATGCACGAGAACGGCATTTGTCAGAAGAAAACTTGAAATTGGATTCAAGCAATATTTTCACCACCGCATTACTTAAGATTTGGACGAAAATTTCCATCTTTGATTTCTCTGAAAGCCAAATTACAAAATGCGTACCAAATGGGTGGGGACTTGCATGAAAGGAGCAACAGAAAACTCAGTGGGAATTGATGGAGAAGATAGATTCACTAAGCACTTGAAGAATTATAGATGTTTACCATGCATTATCTTTGTTATACTATTTTTAAGCTCCGTTTGTAGTAGCATTGGTAGTATTTTTAGTTTGGTTTGCAGTAGTTTTGGTAACATTAGATTACTGTGAGTCCTTACTGTAGTACCAAATCCAAAGTGATGCATAACCAAGATACGTCACTTGAATTTGAAATATCCGCTTTTACTAAATTGTATTCTCAAATCAACCGATAGGTAGCTTTAGTACAACGAACTGCGTTGTCTTCTTTTTCCTTTTTTTTTTTTTTTTTTTTTTTTTTTCTTCTTCTGTTGATACGCAAAGAACTTGGTGCCAACATATCATTGAATTACGGAAATTTACAATTACATTGGCTGCAGTGTCTTTTATTAACCGAGCGAACTTCTTTATAAACAATGTTAAGAAAGTTAAGAAAAGTTGCATTCTCTAAGCAAACCAAAAGCCGTTCCATAACTGTCTTTTATTAATCGAGCGAACTTCTTTATCAACAGTGTTAATTAAGTTAAGTAAAGTTGGATTCTCCGAGCAAACCAAAAGCCGTTCCATAACTTCTTTATATATACCGTAAACCAAAACCCGTGCCGTGATATCCTAGTATATATATAAACAAATGTCTTAAAAAAGAAACACCGAAGCTATCACACCAAGTGATGGATAACACAGTTTTAATGTTTCATTACTTGACAGCAACAGAAAGAAATATAAAGAGCCAAAGAAAAAACATGTGAATTCCGTAACAGTACGTAAAAACGGACATATTATTCCTATTTAAATTCTGTCGGAAAATAGTAATCTAAAATTCTAACGTTCTCTTTTTTCCATAAGAAATAATATTCCACGTTGGAATTTAATAACATGGACCCCACTTTGACTGAAAACGGGGTTTCTGGGTTAGGTCCCTTTCCACGAGTAGAAGTATTTAGCTTTGACTAGGGTTCGGTCAGCCCGGGCAGACATTTTACGGGCAGCTGTAAACCCACTGCACGCCAGCCTCGCTATTCACAAACATCACTTAAGATCAACCCCTTCTTCATCACCAACAAATAAGATAATAAATAAAAATAATAATAATCAGAGGAATTTTCTTCTTCTTTTTTTCGGGGGATTTTTTCTCTTTCTTTTTCAGAAGAAGAAAGGAAGAAGAAAAGTGTAAAAATCAAACTGTATTGATGTAAATTTGGGGTTCTGAGTAGATCAGCTTTTTGAGTACTGATTCTATTGATGTTTTCTTTTTGAAAAATGGTGAAGATTTTGTGAAAAGTAAACTATAAAGTTAGGGTTTTACTGTGGAGTTTGTTTTCTTTTAGTGGATCTGAACAGCAAGAAGAAGAAGATTGGATAGTTTGCTGATGATGAAGTAGCTGGAGTGTTGGACTTTTTTGTTTTTGTTTTTGTTTTGTTTTGTAAAGAGGAGAAATTTTGATTCATGAGAGTCATGGAGAGAAGAGAGATCATAACATCAGTGTTAGTATGGTTGATCTTAGTTTTTCATCCATTATCCACGATTCATGCAAATATGGAAGGTTAGTCATCAATTTTTTGCCTCATTTTTGGATCTTCCTTTATTTGGCGTTGAATTGAAGAAATCATGATAAATTTTCTCTTAAGATTTTTTGAAAATTTTGTACGAAATTTAAGTGAGCAGCTTAGTAAAATAAACGATTTTTTTATCAATTGGATTATTTTGTAAGCCTACAAATTAGGGTTCCAGATAAGAACTGGATTAACTTTACTTGACTCGAGAAATTTGCCTATAACGTCATAGTTAACAATCAGGGATATTCTAGTTACTGTTAACAAATTAAGCTAAATTAAGTTTTGGATATTAGAATTTGTTTGAGGGTGTCACCTATACAGTTGACTTCCCCGGGAGTTGATGAAATTTCTGATATTAGGTGGTAGTGCTGGTGATTTGAGCACCTTATGATAATATCTGTTGTAATCTGATCAATTTTATCACTTAATTATAGATTTCACCCTCAATACATCTTTAATGAGATGTGGGTTGGTGTTATCCATTTCCGGAGAGGGAACCTGATGCTTGTTATTAATTTTGGTTTGCAGGTGATGCTTTGCATGCGTTACGTCAAAATCTAGATGATCCTAATAATGTCCTTCAGAGTTGGGATCCCACCCTTGTTAATCCTTGCACTTGGTTTCATGTTACCTGCAATACTGACAATAGTGTTATTAGAGTGTAAGTGAATATTCCTGCTAGTCATGTGTGCTTATGGTTTGTTACTTAAATGGGCATGTTATTGCACTGCTGTTGTGATTGCTCGCCTTATAACAATGATGTCTTTTTACTTTCAGTGATCTTGGAAACGCAGCACTGTCAGGAACGCTGGTATCCCAACTCGGACAGCTTAAGAATTTACAATACTTGTAAGTTTTGTAGTTTTAGTTTTGTGAAGTCGAACTGTTTTACTTGTTTCCGGGTCAAGGCGAGTTCTCTTGACTTTTTTGTACAAGCTGGTGTTGCTGTGTCAGATGCAATGCGAGGCAAGATTTACATTTGCGTACAAGGCACACTTGGAGATCCTGAATTTTTTTTTATTAACCTAATAGACTGGAACAGTTTGTGACTTCTGAATATATGGAACCATTGTCGATTCAGGAACTTTAGGTAAAGACACATAAATATATGTGTCAATTAATCGTCTCTGAAATATGGTAGGAGAACTGCAAATAATGATGAGGTACCCATGTTTTGTACCCAAGTTTTCCCGTAAGGAACATTGCTAGTTTTTTCTCCTAGGTAATAGGTAGTAGTTTCTGTGGGGCCTTTCTGCACTTACAATTTTATGGAATTTTCTGGAAGAATGTAATGCCCGGCTGTTCAATCGGTTTACAGATGGCTAATGTACATTATGAAATCCTTTATTGTGGCTTGCTTTGACAACTTTCCTGTTAATTGACTGCATCGCTTGTCATTTTCCCCTCAGCTGGATGAATTTGTCGTCTGATCATCGACTGTTTTTTGCGTCTCCATGAAAGAGAGTGTATATTCAATTGTTATAGACTCTCACATTATGACACCAATTTAATGATTTTTTTATTCTCACAATTTTTCAGGGAACTCTACAGCAATAACATAAGTGGGCAAATCCCTAGTGATCTTGGGAACCTTACAAGTTTAGTGAGCTTGGATCTTTACTTGAATGCTTTAAGTGGTTCTATTCCAGACACATTGGGAAAGCTGTCAAAGCTCCGTTTCCTGTATGATTACTTGTCCTTTCATCTCAATTCGATAAATCTGTCCCACTCTATGTACTCAATTAACATGTATATGTATTCATGGGTAGTCTTCATATATTAGAACCAAATGTTGCTAGAATGAATAATCAAAAGTTTCGCATGTGCGATGACTTCCTTCTATGCCGATCAAGTATATTAGTTTTTTTTTTTTTTTTATCTTGTCACAAGTATATTGTAAGAGAGAAAAAGTTCTTCCCTTATAATCTAGGCATGTTGATGCATCCAACAAATCTCTAGTTGTTTTTTCTGCTTGATTGTATTCAACATCACTGTATCGCATGCACATGCCCACTAAGTTGATACTTGTATCTAGTTGTAGTATGTTTTGGAACTTAACAGTGTGCCTGTATGTATTTGCAAGGATAGTCGGCTAAATAACAACACCTTGTCGGGTAGCATTCCCATGTCCTTGACAAATGTTACCACTCTCCAAGTTCTGTAAGTATCAAAATGTCGCGATCTAATTACAGTTTGTTACGTAGTTTCTTAAATAAATTTCTTGGTTCGAATTGGGATTAACATGTACAATGCGGCATGCAGTGACTTGTCGAACAATCGTCTATCAGGACCTGTTCCAGACAATGGTTCTTTCTCACTTTTCACTCCCATCAGGTATGTTTCTCATAAGCGCGTTATGAATGGTCATTGTTTTGGTTGTTTGACTTAGATAACACATCATACTAACTATTATTCTTTTTCTTTCTTTGCAGTTTTGCTAATAACTTGAATCTATGTGGACCTGTTACTGGCAAACCTTGCCCAGGATCTCCTCCATTTTCACCTCCGCCGCCGTTTATAGCACCACCAACTCCAAGTCCTGGTGAGTTTGATTTATGTTTGCTTTCCTAGTCTTATATCCTCGCTGAAGTTAATATTGTACGTACTATCTTAGCTGTTCTTACCTCCAGTTATAAGATTTCTGCTAAACTAGTTTTATGTTCATTGTTTTGAATGGCAGGAAGTAGTGCCACTAGCACTGGAGCGATTGCAGGAGGAGTGGCTGCTGGCGCTGCTTTATTGTTTGCTGCCCCTGCCATTGGGTTTGCATGGTGGCGTAGGAGGAAACCACAGGAACATTTCTTTGATGTCCCGGGTAAGTGTTTTAATATTCAATGGCATGACTATGTCGGAGTGTGAGATCCTTGAAGCTTATATCTTGTTCCTCTCTTTTGCAGCTGAAGAGGACCCTGAAGTACACCTTGGGCAGCTCAAAAGATTTTCTTTGCGAGAGCTTCAGGTTGCTACTGATAGCTTTAGCAATAAAAACATTCTGGGTAGAGGTGGGTTTGGTAAGGTTTACAAGGGACGTCTAGCGGATGGTACACTAGTTGCGGTAAAGCGACTGAAAGAAGAGCGCACGCCAGGTGGAGAACTGCAATTTCAGACAGAGGTAGAGATGATTAGTATGGCTGTTCATCGCAACCTTCTACGTTTACGTGGTTTTTGCATGACGCCGACCGAGCGTTTACTTGTGTATCCATACATGGCCAATGGAAGTGTTGCATCATGTTTAAGAGGTATTGTTAGCTTGCTTCTAACATTTCAGGTGCTTTTGATTGACTTCACGAGTGTTTGAATAGTGGATTTGGATCATGGTTGACCTAGAATTGGGTCTTTGCTAACGTGAAAGGGATAACTAACTTAGAACACTATGAGCTTGGCTATTTTTGCCTCTATGTTCATTTGAAGTTTTAGTTCATGAAACGGTAACTTGAAATTTTATATTTCTGTTTGATTTTTCATCTCATTGAATTGAGAATTCTACGTATCTCGGTGCACTTGTAGTGAACTTTCCTTTCTACGTAACCTTTCATCTAGTATATAGAACCAGATGGACATAATTTTTTCAGCAAGGGGTCTGAAAAGTAAAGTATGATATTACCCTAGCTTGGTTCATTGGTTCTATTTTAGGTTGAAATTGTTTCTGTGGGATGTTAATTTCCTAGCTCTGACCTAACCAGTTCATTTTTATGGGATTACTCATGGATGACTTGTTGCATGCTTGCAGAAAGACCACCAAATGATCCCCCACTTAAGTGGGCTACAAGGAAACTTATTGCGTTGGGATCCGCTAGAGGGCTTTCTTATTTGCACGATCATTGTGACCCAAAGATTATCCACCGTGACGTGAAAGCTGCAAACATTTTGTTGGACGAGGACTTTGAGGCAGTTGTTGGGGACTTTGGCCTGGCAAAACTCATGGATTACAAAGACACCCATGTGACCACTGCCGTGCGTGGAACAATTGGGCATATAGCTCCGGAATACCTTTCCACGGGGAAGTCGTCAGAAAAAACTGATGTATTTGGGTATGGTATCATGCTTCTAGAGCTTATCACAGGGCAGCGAGCTTTTGATCTTGCGCGGCTTGCAAATGATGATGATGTTATGTTGCTTGATTGGGTATGCAATTTGCTTATTTCTTTGGTTCTTTCATCTATGAGTCTGGTTTATGACTTCTCTTTTTTCGTGAACCAATCAAGTCTTAGGATTCAGTGTGTACTTAGCTGTAAGCGATACAAGGTTTTGCTGGTTCGTGTTACCTTTTCTTGCAGCCCATCCTTAATTCTAGCAATAGGAGCTCTACATCCATAAATTGGAAACCTTGTTTAGTGCAACCAATGAAACAAGCAAGAGAAACCTGGCCTACTATAGAAGCTTACCCAGGAATCTTAAACTACGTGTTTCATTAAATGACAACTGAATACACCCTTTATTTTATTTTTTTGACATCAGGTTAAAGGACTTTTGAAAGAGAAGAAGTTGGAAATGCTAGTAGATCCTGATCTTTCAAACAACTACATCGATGAGGAAGTGGAGCAATTAATACAGGTCGCTTTGCTCTGCACACAAGGATCACCAATGGAAAGACCAAAGATGTCAGAAGTGGTGAGAATGCTCGAAGGTGATGGCTTGGCAGAAAGATGGGAAGAATGGCAAAAGGTGGAAGTGGTCCGCCAGGAGGTCGAGCATGCTCCCCACCGACACCATGAATGGGTTCCTGATTCTATTGACAACCTTCACGCAGTTGAATTGTCCGGCCCTAGATAAGTTAAAACTTGCCATGGCCATAGTAAAAAGAAGGAATTGAATCATTCACACCCCCCTATATTATTTTTTTTTCCTTTTCATCCCCTTTTTTGTAAGCCTGTATCCAAAAGTGCATTTACCCCTTTTGTGCATATGATGAATTAGTTGTGCGAATTGAATCAATTTGTAGCCTTCAGCTAAAGCTGTGTTTCTTGGCTGACTAGGGTTTCTTAAATGATCCGGTGTGCTTGCAGTTCATAAAAACATACCTAATCTTAGAGGCAAGCCAAGTCAAAAACCATAAGTAGAGGTTCCTTGGTCCAATTTGTAAAAGCAGTAAAAAAAAAAAGAGAAGAAATATGATTTGTGTTCTTAATATAAAATAGTTGTGGATGGTAGGATTCACCCACACCATGTTTCTCCACGCTAACATTGTAAAACACGCATTCGCATCATTCTGTCAAAGTTTTTTAACTGTCTGTAGTTTGTAAGTGTCCCCGTCCCCAGATAATGCAAGCATCAGCTGCCAATTCTTGTGTTAAAATCGGAAGCACCATAAATCACCAAAAAAGATATATCTATTCTCCATCTTTGTCTAGTACTTAATCCAGTTTAAAGAACACATGATTGCAATTGAGGAAATGTTCTGCATTTCCTTTGGATTTAGTAATGGCGGAAAAAGGACAAGAAACAATAACGAAATTATTACCTGCTAAGTATCAGGTTTATAACTAGAACACATGAAAAGGGAACCCCAACATTTTAAAGTCCTAATACCAAGATTAGGCAAGTTTAGTTTTTGAAAATCCTAACCGGAAAGGGGAACTGAGCTGATAGTTAACACACCAAGTCGCCCGAAAAACATGAGCAAATTACACTTTTAGAACATCTGGAGTTTGTATTACTTACAAAAGATACATATAAAGTTTACTGGAAACAAAAAAAAAATACCCGAACAAAAAGAAAACAGCTGCCTGGAATAACTGAGTTAGGCATTACCATGAGTAGGAGAATTATCTGCTGCATGATTCCCAGATACAGGGTTTGAAGAATGTGAGCTGAATAAGTTTGGGTATGAATAATACGGATCCTCATCCAGAGAAGTCAGCCTTTTAGGCTGGTGATGAGTTGAAGATTCATGTTGGAAGACATTGTCATCGCTACGAGGTGATTCAAAACCCAACTTAGGAGAGTCATAAGCTGGAGGGTTTGGTGAATCTGATCTTCCACTCAATTTGTCATCTGGAAGAGGGTGATCAAAGGAGTAAGACCTGATATCTGTATTGTCGAAGGAATTCTGATGATCAAAATATGGAGTCTCCATATTAGCTGATTGATCTGGCATGTTGGTGTAGGATATCCGTTCACTGCTTTCTGGGGATTTATCATCCCTTTTTTTGATGAGTTCCGAGATTCTGATTTGTGCAAGGCTAGCTGCTGATCTAGCTGCTGTTGCTGCACGTTCAGCAGAATCTGCAGCGGCCTGTGCAGCAGCTAATACATCCTGCAAATCCATGTTTACTTCACTTCTGATCTCGCTTTTTGTTCTTGAGAGAGAAGCAACCGGTTCACAGTTCCTTGCAGGAAAAGAAGCAGAAGACAGTGACGGAGAAGAAATGAATGGTAGAAATTGTTTTTCTTCTCTTCTATCTGTATTGGTGGGAAGCTCTTGAGGAGAAGCAACCAAATTCTCTGGTATGACTGTCTCAGGTTCCACATATGGTTCATGAATAGTCTCGTCACTAAATCCAGACGATCTAGGATGCTCATTTTCAAATCCCAGATCCAGAGCAGTCTGACCAGGTAGTGGTAACATCTGTAGGGTAGGAGGGCTTGGCCGTAATGATACTTTTGGTACTTCAGGGAAATCTAATGAATCTAATTCTGTATCTGAATCGGATTGTTCATTGGAAACTTCAACAGGGGTAGAGTGCAAAGGTTCATCGCACTTCTCTTTAGGGAGAGGTAACTGAGACCCACTAACAAACTGGGTTGGCCCATTCTAGCAGATAAAAGATAAAGGAATCAGCACCAAGGAGTCCAACACTTTTATTAAACATTTAAGAGTGTGAAGAGTCTCTTACCAGAAGATCCTCATGTGATTTGAAGTATTCTGTTTCAGAAGCAGCCGGATCCCATTCTAAATTGTGTTCTTCTGCAATTTCTTTTAATAACTTCAACTTTTTTTCAGCTGGAGGGGCACGGACAGACAGAAGTTCGATAACCTGCAAGAAACATCAGATAAATCCTTAAAAGATGATTCAGACTAAATCCTTAAAAGAATATGCACCAAAAGGTAAGATTAAGCTACCTGGCGATTAACACCACAATCTGGCATCAATTCTGCAGCAGCGGTAATGAATTCTTTTCCATATTTGGAAGCAAATAACATTTGAACTTGCAGAAGTTCTGGTAAGTCCGCACATCTTGGAGCAGCAAAGCAGATAGTGGAAATTGCTTCTTTCAAGTCCAAAGGACATTCTCTAAAAAATTGTAACAATCATAAGTACGGCAATATGCAGTAAATTTAAAGTTTGCAGCCCAATGTGGTGCAAGGTCCGCAGAGATGGCAATTCCCGATGGAGCAAATGATATATAACCCATCTAATTTTTGGAAGCATAATGAATTCCAAAGGATATATGTATTGACTACAACGGAAAATTGGAAATTACTTCACAGAACAAATTCAATTCTGCTATCTACATACTTTTATACTCATGTCAATCAGAAAGGCAAGCAAATGTCACTGACCAGAAGTAAACAAGCTAAAAAAATCAATAATACCTCTGTGTTTCAATAATTGGAAGACGCACTGCAACAAGTTCAGAAAACAGCTCAAGAATCTCTTGTGCAGCCATCATGTTCTCTTCCCGGATGATATGCTCGACCTAAAGAGGAATAAAAGAAGATAACATACATGAGAATTCAATCAACATCTAAATTTGGTTACTTAAATTTCATCAACTACGCGTGTGAAATCCAGTAAGCTCCAAACGCCAACTTCTTCCGAGTAATTTTACATTAAATGTTAAGAATCACCAAAAATCAGAATATAATATCATTAAGAAGTATCCCAAGTCAAAATCTCGACAATCAGCTATGCCATATGAATCCCTCACAAATACTCAAAATTCTATGTACCACCAAAATAAGCACTCTAATTACCCGTATACGAGCTGTTGCCTCTTGCCCATTCTCGAGTAGCTTAGCAATGTCTTTTCTCATTTGCTTTAACTGAATTTCCCTACGATTCCTTAGTAGCTTTACTCGCGGAATCGTCAGCTTAAGTAAAGTTTTACTGAAAAATTGAAATCAAGTCTATTTAAGCTCACAACCCAAATTGATTATAGCAAAATTAACTTAAAACTTCAACAACAAAAAAAAGAGAGTACAAACTTAAGATTTTTTTCTCTCCAATTATCAATAACCTAAACTGATGAATCTGGGAACTGGATCATGCATCAACAAATTATACATAAACTAGAACATCAAAGAGGTGTAATCGAGCAAAGGGTCTGATCTCCATACAAAAAAAACATTGAAGAAAGTTAACAAAGGAAACGATGGAAAAATGTTTTATACGTATTACCATTTAGCTCCATTGAATCTCTTGCTGAAAAAAGAATCAAGCATCGACATAGTTGATACTTATGACTTGGTATCAGAAAAACCCTAGCCTTGCAACCCACCAAAGGATCTGAAAATTGTTAAAAAGGAAAAAAATCCTGAAATCTATTAATAAAACCGTCGGAAGTACTAATAGAAAGGGGATTAGGTTGAATTTGAATCAAATAAAAATTGTATTTAGTTAGATTATTATTAATTAAGAGATGACGCAGGATGGGATACCAGTAGTACCCACTATCTGTCTCCTCCACCGCGTACCTTCCTTCCTTAATTACGAAGTCTCTCTTTTTCTTCCGCTACATTGTGGACCGGGGAAAGTGCTGTATAAGGCTTAATTTGATATCTACTCTAGGGATCGTCATGTTCACAAACTACCGTTTAATTTCAACTTCAATCAATATCTCGGAAATCAAATTGAACAAGTTTATCAAATTCTTTCCTTATTACTCTCGTATCAACTAAAGCAACTCATCCTATGACATCATCAATCCATCCTGATTTCTTAACATATCCCCAAATCTGAAAATTCTGAAAAATTACTTGAAAACTAGTGTAACCTGTGAAGACCCTCTAATCTCCATTATCTAACACATTCATAACTAAAATCAACTGCACCCACCTCCGCTTGATCCTTCCTTGTAATCCATGTTTAATACTTGTAGTTTCGTTTAGGGTAAGAATCGGGAATCGGAAACGGGTAAACAATTAGGGATAAATAGACGAAAAGATGGATCATCGTTTGTCCCAATCCTTCTTACACCCTTCATAAACCCAAATCACATAATGAACTGCAACAAGACCTAATCACATATCTTCTTATTTCATCAAATCTTCAATTGAAACCCAATAAAATCATAATTGAAATCCCAACTTGAAACCATATTTAATCGATTATGTTACAACCCAAATCCAAACTCAAAGAAGAATCAAAACCTAACTTAAGTTTTTACTTGAAATTAATCTCAATTTTTCAATACATCTAAACCCTAACTCAATGAAATAGTATTATATCTAAATCCTAATCGTCTCCGCAACAACAATAATAAATCACGTAACCTTAGAGATTCTAGAGAATGGAGACAGAAATTCGAAGATGATGATTAGGGTTGAACTCGGAATGAAATCAGGGTAAGGATCTAATGTCGCTGATAGAATGGGTTCTGGTGGTTATGCTTGAAGCTTTTGGAGCTCGATATGAAGAAGGAAAATGGGTATTGCATTTACAGGGAGTTACATAAGAGACGACAGGAGCAGAGAGGAGACGAAATTCGCATGTCCTGCTCGTGAATAAACTCCGCATCCCTAGATAAAAAAAGGAGATAACTATGACATCAATACTGTAGAATGATTCTCTTATTACAACCGCTGGACCCTAGAATCACTAAAGGGTACATTTGTAAACTCGGTATTTTTATAACATTTTTATTTTAAAAAATTGATTCAAGTTTAGTCACAGACAGTCAACGCCGGTCAACGTCAATTCCAAGTACCAAACGCAAAGCTGGACAAATGTTAGACCAAACACTAATTTTGGAAAAAACCTGAGTACCAGAAACCAAATAACCCATTTGATATTGCTCCAGCTTTTGTAAAAGCACTTTTCTGATGTGGGTTCTTTGTGTTGTCTTTGTGAGAAAAAAACGATTAGATGTTTGGTAAAATATTAATTAAAGTTGAAGCTGATTAAAAAAGCAATCAAATTGTGTTTGGAAAATTTCAGATTCAACCATAGTTGTTGTAGCAAATGACAAAAACAGACATATCTCTAATGGTAGTTTTATTTAATTTTATTGGGTTTAAAAAAATTAATGTTCATACTAATTACCACTATTATTATTTGTTAAAAAATATTTTACTTAACCACTTGTATATATGTATATATATTTCAAACAAAAAGTGAAACTAAAATTAAGTATTATTTAATATTTTATTTTATTTTTACTATTGACAAAATGAAATGATATATAACATAGTTTGAAAATTAAAAAAAAATTAAAAAAAATTAAAGAATGCAATATAAGAAATAGTAAAAAATTGATTGTATATAAATTTAAGGGTAACTTTTGTCATTTATAAAATAAAGTAGAGATAAAAAAGATAAATCAATCATTAAATTTAGGTGGGGCCACAACTTATGCTTTTGTAGCTTTTAAAAGTTCCTCCTCACCAGCTTTTAAAAATTGAGGAATTTGGGAAGTGCTTTCGATAAAAAGCACTTTGATTTTTTTTTACCAAACACTAATTTCAAAAATTATTGACATATATAGCTTTTGAAAATGCTTTTGAGAAAATAAAAGCATTACCAAACCCAGCCTAAGACAAATGGTTGGGGGGTTAACTATCGGAGTCGGACCGTGGTAAAAGTAAGTATATTTATACCAAGAAAAACTAGTTGGTCTTCGCATTACGGGAAAAAGCCCTTTCCAGTTTCCATTGAATCATCATCAGTTTATAGATAGACTAGCCCTTAACCCGTGCCGTTACGGCACGGGCCATGATGTTGGTTCATTTTTAATATATCGTATAATTTGTGTCCCGAATACTTATCAACTCCTTATGATTTAAAATGTGTTTGTCATAAAAATAGTTGAGATTTTCCTCTCTTTTTTTCTTTGTTTTTTCCTTTAATATTTTACTAGTTTGAGATTTGCTCAAACGAAAGAAATATAATCTTAACTTCCGGACACTTTTCTATTTAGGTTCATTGCTTATAATGAGATAATGCTCTACATGAACATGGAAGTTTAAATATTTTTGGAAATATGTCGTCAATGCGCTCATCTCATGAAATCAACTAATCAATATCGTCCATAAAAGTCTCCACATGCTCCTATTTCGCTCCAGTGACTCATCTATCATGGTCATGTTGTCGATCCTCCAAATAAGCGAGAGAATAGTATTTTTTTGCATCGAACAATGATACAAACTATCCAATGTGACATGATTTTCCGTAATTTTTCAACACCCATTAGATGACAATGTTTAAAATGTGTACCCATTACCTTTTCAAAGGGATTGTATATATGCGAACCTCTGCCATTAAATCTTCAACAAAGTATTGTGCCCATCAATTCGTCTTAACGAAGGCTTTGGTAACTTCAAAAGTCTTGGACATTTTGTCACTTTCGTATGTTCCTACCTTCACTTGGAATACAATCAAAGGTGACACATTACCTCATAAAGAACCTTGAACACATATTGTACTCCCGATCCTATTTCAAATAAATAGGTTGTCAATAGATCCTTCACCAAAAGTTGACATATTCTACGTTGAATATTGATAAAAAAAAATAATAATATGGTATTGTGGATCGTTGCTTTTAAGATTGTAGTTTTCAAAATTGGCCTCTTCAAGTCTCACGTCTTTCTAAGTGTATATATCTTGTTTGTTTTTAACATTTTAGTTAGCCATATTATGTTTGTTATTAACTTTAAAATTGATGTCATCTTTTACTGTGAAATCGAAATAGTTATAACTCTTTCATTCGTATCAAGTAATCCGTTGTATATCCCAACAATTCTTCTACAACAATTCCTTTCTTTTGCCGTTACCAGACCATCAGTAGCCATTATTGTCAAAGACAATATGTCTAATTTTTGTTGATGTTATGTATTTGTAATGTTCATTTTTCTTAAATAAATAGATTGTGGAAAAAAAAAAGAAGGAACATAAATATTACATCGGGTCTAAGTTACTACATCCAAAATACTCCGGACACTGCTTCTGGTGCCTTGTTTCCTCAAATTCCTCGTTGCATTCTAGACAGTACATGCAACACCAATCATTTGCGAAGTGAGCTATTTGCGCAAGTGTGGTCAATGTATCCCTTGCCTGTAATAATAATAACAACACGTCAATTTTTTTTCAAGGCATCCATTGTAAATGGTATGAATCTAATAGATTTGAATTATACCTCAATCTTAGATATCACCTTCTTCTCACATAACATGGCAATTGAAGAAGGACAAATCTTGACCACTCTTTTACATAGGCGAGTTAGCCAAACTATGTTTTGTAATTGTCTTACGTGAAAATTATTATTAATCCATATTTTAGTCAGCTCATATCGAAGCCGATCTAATTAGTCCTATAGAAAGTTAATCTTAAATTTTTGACCTTATCTCTTGACCAAATTATTAAAGTATTCTCAGGTCATGTTCTCGCTTTGTGTGATCTACCCATCTCGTGTCTACTCTACCTTCTAACCCAAATGAATGAAACCTATACATATTGATCTGTAATTTGATATTGTTGATTTGTTATCAAGAGGTCGCGTGATTTGATAATGTAAAATATAAAAAATATTCTATAAACATCGGAGGCGAAATTTAAATTTATGATTTAGAGTTTTTTTATGATGATTTTGATGAACAAACATAATTTTCAAACAAATATTTTAGAATGCAAATACATTTTCCCGGTCAATAAGGTTTTATATAGGGAATTGAGTGAAAGTTGTTGTCTTTGTAGGTAGTTGTCGCGAAACAACTCAACATTGATGGTCTTTCAAGAAAAGGAATGTAATAGTACTTGAGAGAGCGATAATGTTCTCTTACACGGGTACACCAATTGCCTTTATATAATACGAGTGATCGAACAGTCATGGTCATATTGTCTTATACGTTCCGGTATCATCCTCAAAATATTTGGTTTTTGTCCTTATCAATCGTGCTAAAAACAACCAATTACATCTTTCACAATACAATGTTGCATGTTTTGTGAAGATTATTTTTTTACTTGGTCAATAAAACTCACTAAAAAGCAAAAACTATTATTATACACTACTATTACCACCACCCACCACCCACCACCATACAAACCATCCACCGCCACTATTTCTTCCACCAATAGTAATGTTACCGCCTCCACCATTCACAAACACCCGCCACCGCTTATAATAACCCTACTTCCACTACCACCATTAGAATTAATATAATTTTTAGTGAAATTATTTATTAATAAAATTATGTATTTATGTTAGATTATTAAAGGGACATTTATAATAGAAATTTAATTAATCATTATGAACAATCAATGAGACACTAATTAATAAAACGTTTAAAAATGGTTAAGTTGAACAAACCCCAGCGGTAAATTTATCTTTGCCAAGGACAAATCCTCACCACTCTATACATAAACAAATCAATAATAAATAATTTCATATGTTCTGATCTTGATTTGTGTCGTTCGTTTAGTTATTACATAACGTGGCAATTGATTGCACCAATTTTTTAAAATGGACATGTGTTTTATCGAGTTTATTTTAACATTAGAATGATCAGCCACGTTTTATACTTTATAATATAACGTTACACATTTTGTGGCGTTACGAAATTAGCATAATATGTTTTTGTTCACCAATACCCGCCACCACCATAAAACCATATGAATCCACTTTTTTTTATCCACCACCACCTAGTGGCGGAGCCAAGGGTTGACTAACCTGGCTCTAACCCCTTAAATTTTTAATAACTACATAAATTTTTAGTTTATTTTATAAATAATACTTTCTCCATATATATTTATGGTTTAGTCCACCCAAGTTTACATGTTTCTTTTTGGGATATTTAACTAGTTTGGTACCCGAAGAAATGTCCAATACCTAGCTTTGGTACCCAATATTTGAAATATTAAGGGTTGGTACCTTGACCAACCGTTGATTTGTCAAAGACTTATTTGACTTGACTAATTTTAATTTTAAGATTTATAATTTTTATCTACTTCGACCATCTCCGCCATCTTCCTGATGGTCTTCGTCGCTGCTGAAACCACCGGCATAGTTGTTCTTCCCGCCACCGTCTTGTTCTCAATGTGTAGATATCACCACTAATTTCAGTTATTTTTCTCGAAGGTTACTGAAACCCATTAATCCATACTAATTACTATGTCCCAAACTAGCGACACAAATCGGGTGCAACCTCGAGCAAATTTACGAAGGGAATCTCAGAGCCCTGAATCAATACATTAGCGAAGAAAGAAATTAGTGGACCCCATTCACACTATTTCATTAGTCACCCTCTAGCAACCCCACCATCAAACCTTTGTTACTTTTACAAAACTCGAACCAAATCAATATAATTTGATGTGGATTGTGGACTATATAGTGAAGATGATGGTAGATGATGAGGAAATAAAGGAATTTTCACCAAGCCGTAGTTTAATCAAACGATTAAACAAGCAATCCAAAAAAAAATCCACATAATCAACAACAGTCCAACCTAATTTCGCCAATTTGATATCATTTGATCAAATCAACACGTTTCAGATTAAAAACACCCCAATCAATACAGCTCCACCAAAAAGATAGTGAAATGAACTCACCAAAATTGGGTTTACTTCTTCATTGAATTTGGGAGAAAAATCAAAACTAAACCCGATTCGAAATTCAATCGAGGGTTTTATTTTTGTTTCGATTTTGTAGCGATGGTGGTGGCGGAGGTGATGTTCGGATTTTGTGAAGTGTGTGTTGACGGAGAGACAAAAGACTATCGACGGAGAAACCTAACAATAGTGAAACTGAAATAGTTTTTGCTAGGGGGCAAACATGTCAAGTACCCTTTTTCTTTTATTGAAAATTAGATTATATAAAAAAGGTTTGGTCAAACTTGGTTTTTAACGGTCAACGGTTGGTCTAGGTACCAACCCTTAATATTTTAAATATTAGGTACCAAAGCTAGGTATTGGACATTTGCTGGGTACTAAACGTTAAATAGCCCTTTCTTTTTTTAAAAAAAAAAAAATAGGCCTCCTCAATGTCAATTTTTGACTCCACCACTACCACCATCACTGCCGCCCATCCCATGTAGGTTGTTGGACGCAATTCTAATTTTCAATCACAAATGCCATGTATGAGGTTTAGATTGACCAAAATTTCGTCAATTGATTAGTTTCATTTTTTTTCCGTGTATATATTCTTTTTTGTATTGCAATCAATTTTATTTTAACATTAAAAAATCATGATTTATACGATATAGTACCATAGATAACAGGGGTACCATTTGGGTGATCCAACTACGATCATGAAAATATTGTCTTGTATGATATCATCCCTGAAATATATGGTACCTTCCTTTATCAAAAGTGTTAAAAACAACCAACCACATCTTCCACACTACGATGTTATCGATGTTGTAACGACAACATAAAATTAATATTGTCCATCACTTCTCACCAAAGATTCACCGTCACTACTTCTTCCACCTTAAATCGGGGGCGGAGCCGGGATTTTGAGGAGAGAGGGAGAAAAATTCTTGGCAAGTTGGATACATGTGAAAAATGGACTTTGTATCCCATTTTACGATAAAAGAACAAAAATAAATATTAACCACCACTAATCTTTCGGCCTCCACCTCTTCTACTACTCATTGTCGCAGAAAATATTTATTGATATTATTTATCAAAATTACTTATTAATAGAAATAAATATTATAATTAATTTAGAAAACATTTATAATTAAAAAATGATTAGTCATTTATTATGAGCAATTAGTGAAACACTAATTAATAAAACACTTTATAATGAATAGATTATTTATTATGTGCAATTAGTGAAACACTAATTAATAAAGCAATTATGGTATTTAAGTTGAACAAACCACCACTGTTGATTTATCTTTTCTATCAATTCCAACCAAGGTGGAACACTTGTTAGAGGCCACTCTTATGACACAATAGGTCATGAGTTTGAACCTCCCCGTTATAATTTTTGAAATTCCATATCTTGACTTGAGTCATTTTTCATTCATAATATTGGAATTAATGCCATGCGTGCAAGTTGTAGTGGGTGGTCAGGAGAACCACAGCCCTTGATTTATCTTTCCCACGGACAAATCCCGACCACCACTCGAGACATGTACAAACTTAGCCTAGCTTTGTATCCAACTAATGGTGGTGGGTATTGGTGAGTACCATCTATGGGTTACACAATAGTTAGACAAACATAAGGGTATTGTTTGTCTTATTAATCATAATTCGTGTTATGGTTGACAAAAACATACAAATTTTTTTCAATTATTAAACTAAGAAATAATTGATAATCTTTTAAAGTTAGTCATCTTCCACCAATTATTTTCAAGGCATCCAATTGTAAATTAGTGAGCAAAGTACTATTTATAAAATAAACTAAGAAATTTATGTAGTTATTAAAAATTTAAGGGTTAGAGCCATGTTAGTCAACCCTTGACTCCGCCACTAGGTGGTGGTGGATAAAAAAGTGGATTCATATGGTTTTATGGTGGTGGCGGGTATTGGTGAACAAAAACATATTATGCTAATTTCGTAACGCCACAAAATGTGTAACGTTATATTATAAAGTATAAAACGTGGTTGATCATTCTAATGTTAAAATAAACTCGATAAAACACATGTCCATTTTAAAAAATTGGTGCAATCAATTGCCATGTTATGTAATAACTAAAAGAACGACACGAATCAAGATCTTAACATATGAAATTATTTATTATCGATTTGTTTATGTAAAGAGTGGTCAGGATTTGTCCTTGGCAAAGATAAATGATTAATTAAATTTCTATTATAAATGTCCCTTTAATAATCTAACATAAATACATAATTTTACTAAAAACTATATTAATTCTAATGATGGTAGTGGAAGTAGGGTTAGTATAAGCGGTGGCGGGTGTTTGTGAATGGTGGAGGCGGTAACATTACTATTGGTGGAAGAAATAGTGGCGGTGGATGGTTTTTTGGTGGTGTGGGTGTTGGTAATAGTAGTGTATAATAATAGTTTTTGCTTTTTAATGAGTTTTATTGTATTGTGAAAGATGTAATTGGTTGTTTTTAGCACGATTGATAAGGAAATGTTTGTACCCAAAATTACTTTTGGGCACGAAACACGATGAATAGATAATTTGGTGAGAATTTAGGGCTAGGAGGCGAATTGGAACACGGACCAATCAGACGCGAGTTTTTACGTGGTTCGGCATGGTTTGCCTACATCCACAAAGCGAATCCCTTGGGGAGTGATTTTTTATTGATAATTGTATTACAAAGTGTATGTTTTTTCTCCTCTTGGCCCCCACCAAATGATTTCTCGCTCCTCCCCTTTATACGCTTCAATGTCTAATTTCAATATACACTTAAATGGCATTAATTCTCATTCAATACCGCATGCCTCCATCATGATTTCGCAGAAACTCGCTGGAATCAATACCGCATGCCTCCATGATGATTTCTCGCAGAAACTGCTGAATCAATACTCCATGCCTCCATGATGATTTCTGCATGAAATCGCACATTTATGCCTCCATCTTCAATTCTCGCATGAAATCGCACATTTATGCCTCCATCTTCACTTACGCATGAAACTTTTCATTCATGCTTCCATGATAAATTCTCGTATGCTGGAAAACTGGATCGTGGTTGGACATGACATAATGGCCGATGTGTATGGATGGATCTTGGCCGCGACTTGGATTGCCGCACGGTAGACGGCCGCATGCAATAAGGTACTTAGCTATGAATTGGTTGGCGGATCGGCGGCAACAAGAGTGGAAAATGTATGGTAGCACTATCGGCAACACGGTCGTGACATTGATCGATCGTTGACTTTGACCATTGACCGAGCGTTGACTTTGACCATTGACCGTGACCGTTGAGCGGTTGTTGACTTTATGAAATCTTGGGCGGTCAGGGCTGTTTTGGTTGACTAGTGTTGATGGTGGTTTTTAGCCTAGGTTAAAATCGTAAAACACTAAACCCTAGCAGATATGTGATGTCACAACATTTAAAGTAACAAAGCATTTACTAGGCACATTTATCAAACCTTTAATGTGTCCATAAATAATTACCGGTATATCTTTTCAAATTAGGTTACGACAAGCCAAACCCTAATTACCACGTGTGCCAATGGCAAATCATGCCGCCATACCGACCGCGCCAAAGCATGCCAACCATGCTAGCCGCACTCTGTGCTAATGGAAAATCATGCCAGCCACACCGATGCGCCAAAGCATGCCAACCATGCTAGCCGCACCTCTCGTGCCAATGGCAAATCATGCCAACCACACCGACCGCGCCAAAGCATGCCAACCATGCTAGCCGCACCTCTGTGCCAATGGCAAATCATGCCACCACACCGACCGCGCCAAAGCATCCCAACCATGCTAGCCGCACCTCGTGCCAATGGCAATTCATGCCACCACACCGACCACGACAAAGCATGCCAACCATGCTAGCCGCACCTACGCCAATGGCAAATCATGCCCGACCACACCGGCCGCGTATTTGCAAAGCATGCCAACCATGCTAGCCGCACCTCGTGCCAATGGCAAATCATGCCCGCCTTACACCGGGCCGCGCCAAAGCATGCCAAACATGCTATCCGCACCTCTCGTGCCAATGACAAATCATGCCATCCACACCGATCAGCGCTAAAGCATGCCAACCATGCTAGCCGCACCTCTCACGCCAATGGCAAATCATGCCACCCACAACGATCGCGCCAAAGCATGCCGCCCATGCTAGCCGCACCTCCGTGCCAATGGAAAATCATGACAGCCACACCTACTGCGCCATGCCAAACGCACCTCGCCATGGCCCCATGCCGCGCCACCATACTGGCCTTCACTACGCGGCTATCAAAACGAAGGCGTGCAACAATCAACGGTTTCCCTTCAATCCTAGGAGCAAATCCTGGCCGTCTAAGGTTACCAAACGACCCGTGCCCCAAAACACTTGGCCCCACTGCCAAGCCAAAACCGCACCTAGCCCAAGCTATCCACGCCATGCGCCTATGGCAAACCCTTGGCCCTACATGCCAGGCCAAAACCGCACCTAGCCTAAGCTAGCCACGCCATGCGCCTATGGCAAACCCTTGGCCCCACATGCCAAGCCAAAACCGCACCTAGCCCAAGCTAGCCACGCCATGCGCCTATGGCAAACCCTTTGCCCCACATGCCAAGCCAAACCGCACCTAGCCCAAGCTAGCCACGCCATGCGCCTATGGCAAACCCTTTGCCCCACATGCCAAGCCAAAACCGCACCTAGCCCAAGCTAGTCACGCCATACGCCTATGGAAAACCCTTGGCCCCACATGCCAAGCCAAAACCGCACCTAGCCAAAGCTATCCACGCCCAAGACGAACCCTTGGCCCCACATGCCAAGCCAAACCAAACCTAGCCAAGCTAGCCGCGCCATGCCAAACACACTTTGCCTTGGCCCTAGCCATGCTAGTCAAATCATGCCAAGCCAAACGCCCTTGCCTTGGCCCTAGCCACGCCATACGCCCATGGCAAACCCTTGGCCCCACATGCCAAGCCAAAATTAGCCACGCCTTGAGGCGAACCCTTGGCCACACATGCCAAGTCTAACCCTAGTCGCGTCACCTTGTTGGCCCTCTCTACGCGCTACCAAAACGAAGGCGTGCAACAATCAACGGTTTCCTTTTAATCCCGGGAGAAAATCCTAGGCATCCAAGGTAACCGGACGACACATGGTAACCTTTGGCCCGAAACCTAAGTTTGGCCACGCCAAACCTTGCCAAGCCAAACGCCCTAGCCATGCCATACGCCCATGGCAAACCCTTGGCCCCACATGCCAACCTAGCCGCGCCACCACGTTGGCCCTCACTACGCGGCTACCAAAACGAAGGCGTTGGTAGGCCTCGAAAGGTGTTTAAATTTAAGCCTACATGTTATACCGCAAGTGCACGGCGTCTATCGGAGACGCGGCAAGTACGGGTCGAACCACAGAGACTTGTGGTGCCGTAGTTGATTTCTAGCTATGCTTAACTGAAGTTCAGGTGATAATGTGTAACACAGGGGGGTTTTTGTTTGTCGAAGCGACTGAGGTTGTTGTGATTCTAGTTTAAGGTAACAAATGACCGTGATAATTTGGAGAATGCTAGGGCGGATGCTTCCACCACTTGACCCTATGCTAAGGTAATTTAACTCATGTTGTGTTCTTACACCTACCCAAGGAAGATTCTAAGGAGTAATACATCACTAATCTCACTAGTTCCCCCTAGTATAGAGTGTCTTTTTTACAGTACACTCTATCACAGGTTCTTTAGTTCATTACTAAGCATCACTCATATTTTGTTAAGCACATATCTCATCCTTGGCAGTTCTAATGGGGGAATTGATTAACCTTTCACTCTAACTCTCTCCTAGTATTGGTTGTCTTCTTACAAGATGTTAATCACAAGAGAGTTAGATTAATTAGCTAATTATACTCATAATTCGCGGAAGCATAGTAATAACGAAGAACATCAATCTAATTTACTCAACATATAATCTAGGGTTTCAACAACACCCTAGCAAAGGATCTTAGAACATGATTCAAATAACAAAAAAATACAAATTAAACCTAAATGATACATCGGCTAGTCCAGGCATACCCAAAATCATCTTCTACCACTTTTATTTATACATGTGAAAATATCCCAAACCCTAATTTATTATAAAATAGAAATTAAATAAAAATTACTCTCACCCATACTCTCGATCGTCTCTCCTCTTGTCTAATCGCTCCGCAACTCCATGCTTCGATCGTGGTGATGAAAACCCTAGCTCTAGTTTTTTTCTCTAAGTTAGCTTCTAGGGTTGGAGAAGCTAAGAAAGAGAAAACCTAGACCTAGAGAGGGGTGCGGCCGTGGTGGTTGGTTGTTGGCGTCGTCGGTGGTGGTGATAGTGACAAGAGAAGATGGTGGTGATGGTGCGGCTCTGCAAAGGTATGGGAGAGGAAGTGGAGCTCGCAGAGGGTATGAAGAAGAAAGAGAAGAGGAAGAAGAGAATGAGTTAGGTCGATGGGTGTATAGGTATAGGTAGTTTCTTTTGTGAAGGGTGTAGCGACGGATGATGGAAATGTCAGAATGGAGCGTTGGATTTAGCCGGAGAAGATCCAACTACCGAGAGAGATACTGAGTGTTTTGGTGTTGAGCAAGCGCATCAAGATATGATGAGGAAGTCGGAGCGAGCGTAGGATGTGGAGAGTGAAGATCTTAACGGCTCGGGATGAGCGGGTTCGGATCCGGTTGTGGGTAGCTCTAGCCCATGTCTTCCTTGTTGGGTTACAACTGATTCGCGCGGCTTTGGCTATCTACTCCATAGATGCTCGACTCCACCTCTTCCGCTCTTTTGGCTCCTCGATTCTCCGAGCTTTATTTATTGCCTAAAAACACAAAATTAATTAATACAAATATTTATTCTTGAAAACAAAGAAAACACGTAACTGGGATAATATCTCGATTTCTAAGCGCAAAAGATGAGTAAAATGCCAATAAAAAGGTGAATAAATATGCACTATTTGGCACTCATCAAATACCCCCAAACCTGAATTTTACCTGTCCTCAAGTGAAACAAATGAAGAAATCCTAACTATACCCCCGTCGCAGTCTCTCGAATGCATTTAGCGTATGCACTAAGCCTTTAAACCCCTAGGTGTCCCTAGTGGACGAGTTGTAGTCTCGTGAGGGTTTACAAGAGGTGTACCCACAAAACCTTCTCCAACTTCGTAGTGTAAAAAGAGTCTCAAGCATCCAAGAAGCTATGAGTACATAGAGTTTCGCATGCTAGTAACATGAAGTTAGAACTACCAAAGAACGCATTCTCATCCTTAAGTGCTGAGCGAGAAGTAACCATACCATATGAAAGAATTCGGATTCGATTGTGATCATAAGCCTCGACTTCGCCTCACCATTAGGGTTTTATGATAATTGCACTCAAAAAGATCGCTTTTAGTCTCTCATGTGTGCGAGCAGGAATAAAGAGAGAAATCCCGCACACGTTGTAGGTAAGAAGGATAACCTTCCGAAATAAAATCGGAGACTCCACAAAAGTGTGGACAAAAAGAATCTTTTTCTGATGATCTCTAAGGAAGGAAATCAACCATTAGCAAGGATGGGAGTACTCACTCACTTCTCACCCGATCGGCAATTAATATCACTCTCTCATAAGAACCATAGAAACGTCTTCAATCTTCGGTCTTCGGTCTTCAATTGTTGATGACTTAACTTCTAAACTTCACAAAACTTGACAAATTTTTTAATTTTTCTACTCAAATTCCTTGTTGTTTGGATTTTTCTTTTGAACTCTTCTTTACCATGGTGGTAGCAAAATAAACTACAATTTTTTTTTTTTTTTTTTTTTTTAATTTACAATAAGTGAAAATAAAAATACAAATAATGAAACAACTAACTCCATGGACAAAGGACTTTATCACTCAATTTTTCCACAACTTGTATTGTCTTGATTTTATAAATTTTATTAATTCTCATCCTATTTTCTTTTCTTTTTCTTTGTTGCACGTAAACCTTGGACTATATCAATTTTTCTTTCAATATTCATGATGCTCCGCTTTGCCGACGATGATGTGTTTCTATGGATCTCGTTGATTGAGAGAGAGAGTGATGCTAACTACAAATCGATATTTAAAAGGAGTTTTCATCTTTAGACGTCACCCTCATGATTGACAAAAACTAGCACTCAAAAGATCAAAAGTAGTGCTGAAATTGGTGCGAAGTTGGGTAGCTCACCATTCCTACCCTAATTGATGTACGGTGACACACACTCTAACAGACTTTTCTAGAAAGTTGCAAAAAATTGAAGGTTGGTGCCTCACTTGATGTAAAATGGGTAGTCTCCACTATGGGTGATCACAATTCTACTACCGAATATCTAACAAGACCTAATTCGCCCTCCGGTATGGTTAAATCCAACTTTAACGCTCTAATCAACTAAGAAACCCGATTGTGTTATCCCAAGACTTCTAACTTCATTATTTCGGTCAGACTCTCTATGTAAACATAGCTAGAAGCATGCTAATGACTCTAAAATCTCTAAAAGTTGGAGGTTTTTATTTGCAAAAAGTTTTGAATTTTTTTTTTTTTTTTTTTTTTTTAAAATTAAAAGATAAAATAAAAGACTAAAAACTCTAAATGCAAATGCACCCCAAACCTAAATCAAACATTGTCCTCAATGTGTCGACATATAGAAAAATTTTAAACGTCACATACCGAGAGAACTATGCTGATAAGAGAAAAGGGAAGAGATTACCGGATGTCGGCGGAGCACGGTTAGAGCTTCATTCGTTAAGGCTAGAATCCAACATATCATATCGGATTAGCACAAAATATGTACAAGAAGACTCAACCGATTCAAGAAAGAAAAATTTAACAAGTCATACTGGATTATATACAATGAAAATTCACCATACACTAACAATCTAAAGAGTTGAGGATCAACCCAATAGAAAATATATACAAACATCAACAGCCTTACACAAATATAACATGAGAGTGCAAGTAAGACTGCAAATGGGAAGGAGTTTCCCCCAAACCTAAACTTGTGAACAAGTGTGAGAACAAAATCTTGCAATTTTAAAGGTACATCATGCAAAAGGTCTAACTCAAAATGAGTTTTGCTAAGAACAAAGTACACATTCCAACCGTGGCTCCTTAAGAGTGTTATACTTTGATGCAAAATAGTCCAAGAGGACTTGGGAAGCACAAAATTCTAGGCCTAAATTAGGCATTTTTAGAAAAGTTGGTTTTGCAATTTTGTGACAAACTACACCTAGGTTTGGTGGAGGAGTATCAATTTGTGACTCAGGAGAGAGGTTAGGTACATCTAGGTTGTTTTCATTTTTAAAATCATTTGTATCATCACACACTATCCTAAAGTCAAAAGAGGGTAAATCATGTTCACCTGCATAAAACAATTCATCAATCTCCATGTCATAATTTTCATCATTCTCATGTATAACATGACTAGGAGAGATATCATCCTGTAACCTAGGCATGGAATTAGGCACATGCATTGAATCATCCGTGTTAACAGCACAATCCAGCCTATTCCTAGGTCACAAACAGTGGTAAAGCATGCTCATCTTCACAGACAATTGCACTGATTCCACATCAACATCACATGCATGAATATCAGAAGAAGCATCATTCATAGGGTTCACAGAAGAGACGCCTAACGTCTCGAACCTAAAGATTCTACTATATTTTCAAAATACACATGCTCTTCATATTCATCATCATCATCATCATAGAAGAATTCATCTCTCTATTCAAAATTTTAGTATTTTTAGTGTACTCATCTACCTCTAGATTAGGTTCATATTCAATGTTAGTTGCATGAGTAAGACTAGAAACACTATTTTCAATCCTATCATTTTGTAACTCAATCGGTTCCTTTGAAGAATCATAGTGAGTTGTTCTATCAAGGAGATTCTTCACTAGTGGGTATGCATTCCTCATATGGATATTCATTGTATGGTTGTGCATGAGGTTCACTAGAGAAGGGAAATTCATACATGTTGCTATATGGATGGTCATGCATTGCATTCATTTCAAGCCTAGCATTTTGTTCCATGAGCGTTTCCATTATTGATTGCAAACTAGGAGTTGGGGAGTATAAAATTGTTCATCTCCCCACTGTGGTGAATGATGCATGTGTGCGGGTTGATTATGGTCCCAATGATTGCCAAGATAGTCACTTCTAGACAATTCAGACATTAGATTATCATGGTTTTCCCTAGACTGTCTAAAATCATGCAAAATATAGCAAGTTCTCAGCGGGGTGGTCTAAGCTACCACATAAGGTACAAGCATACATTTCATATTGCCTAGGGAAATTAGATTCGACGGTTGCTCATGTAATTGCCTTTCCAAAGCGATAGTCGAGCTTCTAATTGATCTAAAAGTGATGACTGGGTATGAGAAAGTTGTTCATTTTCAACCTGTGGTGGATGATGCATGTGCTCATAATGATTAGGGTATGTGAATTCAGGGCCCTGAGAAGGCTTATAAGATTTCCTAAAATCATTATGGTATGTGGGGATTTCATATTGTGAAGCATGCCCGTAAGCAAGCTCTCTAATGGATTTGTTTGTATCCCCTGATGCAGACCAAAATCCTGACATGATTTAACAACTCAAATTGAACTCAAAGCCCAGTTGTAATGGTCTTAATTTGGTTTATTGGGTTTCATTTGGTTTGTTTGGGATTTGGTTTGTTTGGGCTTTGGTTTGTTGGGAATGTACTGACCAGTGAAATCATGGGCTTAGTTTGGTTTAAGCCAAGTGGTTGTGTAAAAACTTGGCTTGTGGGCTTCAGCCTTGCACTGACCCAACTATGAAGGCTAAGTTAAGTGGGCTTGAGTTTGGTGCGAACAGAGCCCGGTGTATGTAACAGCCAGTGCACGGCCCGTGGAAAGGCACAACAGGCCTCGAGTTGATTGGCCCAATGGAACCGGGTTTCGGTTGCATACGGCCCGATTAGGTGGGCTTTGGTTTGGTGCAAAGAGCAAGTCAAGCTCAAATCGGTTTGGCAGAGTTCAATTTATGTGCGACTCGGGTAGATAGCTCAAAGGGGTATAGCACGATTAAAAGATGCAAAGACAAAGAAGGTTATGCCTGTGGTTATGCTTAGGCTACAGCTAACCTAGGCTAACCAGGTTGCACTCAAGCTCTACACCTGCAGGCTGGAGCTGGTGCTTTGTTAAAGCAATGAATGCACTTACAAACCACGGATGCAAAAGATCACTCAAACCCACACGGACTTCGGGGTGGCGGTGGTCAACGGATGTGCACTCGGCCAAGGCAAGGTAAGGTATGCAAAGATCTCACAATGTGTTCATGCACCAAAGATGTTATGCAAATGTAGCTTCAACTCGCAAATGGGGCTAGAGTTGTGCTCATGGTTGATGGATTTTTGCAATGGTTAATGAGCACAAGCTCAGGGAGCATACAAGCACAAATAAGATGCAGCTCAAGGTCAAGGTGCAGAGTCAGAGATTATGCAAAAACAAGCATGGTTAACACAAAACCAAAGCACTCATGTGAGCATAACATTTTATTCACAACATCCAATGTTCACTGGGTCAGCAGATTCAACAGTAAATGAACAGAGGGTAGTAGTTTACAACATGCTCAGGGTTTGGCTCAACTGGGCTTAGTTTGGCTTATTCAAAATGCATTGCAGGGTCAACAGGTTGGCTCACAGGCCACCCAGATTCACAGGTCACAGCAGGGTAGCAGTTCAACAGAGTAAGGTTGACTGGGAAGAGTTGCAATATGCCAAGGCAAAGCAGGGTATGCAGGGGTCTGTCAACACTTGGTTTTTCAAGGAGTACCTCCAATCTTGCAGCTTCAGGGGGCTAGCAAGACGGTTGATGGCTCACAAGGTTCAAGGTATCAAGTTGGGATTGCAAAGACTCATGCAAATGTGAATACGGATGCGCAACAATGCACGAGATGATACATACAACTCATACAACTTAGGTATAGATGGTTTACAGGCATGCTCATAATGCACGAGATGGTTCACACAACACAGGCAATACAATCTTACCTCAAGTTCGGGCTTCTATTCCTTCTTGGGTTGGCTTGCACAAGAAGACACAGCAAGCACTGAATTGCGTGGGGTTGCTCAACGGAAGGTATGAGTACCTCAAATCTGGCAAAGACCGTGGTCCGCTCCTTTTGCTTGTGCTTCTGGGGTTGCACACTTTAGCACAACAAGCACAACAAGTTCCGAGCTTTTCCTTGGGTTGGCTCGGCCTTTACCAAAGGTACCGCTAGCTCAAGAAAGGAGTTCGGTTCTCGATTTGCACAATTTTGTATTAATGAAATATGCAACCGAGAGTATCTTGGGTTGATTGGGACTAAGATTTACAAGTAACACTAATGCAGGGCTATGATGATGAGATGTACACGGTTAAACTAAGTTACACTAAAACAAAACTAAAAGAAATAATACGAGTTATACCAATAAGACAATCGACTATAAATGCAATGATGATATGCGGAGATGCAAAAAGCGCAGAAATAGCAAATCGTATGCGGGGTTGAAGTGAAAATCAATGAAACAAGCCAACTCAAGAAAGAGTGAATATGTACAGGATGAGAGGCTACAGGATATGCACCGAGATGCAAATGATATGCTAAGTTACACTAATAAAAGAAGAACAAAAGCAATAATGCAAAGTGGAAATGTACAGGGATGAAACACATACTATTAAGCTACAAGTAAGCTAACTAGGATATGCAATGAGATAAGTGCACCAAGATGCAATGAAAGAAAAAGAGTGCGGAAAAAGAAAACTAACAACTATACTAACACGGGGCTAAAAATTAACAATGTATGAATATGTACAGGGTGAGTGAATCTCAGTAAAGACAAGCCAACAATCACAGGGCACACGCCAAGTCCCCGGCAGCGGCGCCAAAAACTTGGTAGGCCTCGAAAGGTGTTTATATTTAAGCCTACATGTTATACCGCAAGTGCACGGCGTCTATCGGAGACGCGGCAAGTACGGGTCGAACCACAGAGACTTGTGGTGCCGTAGTTGATTTCTAGCTATGCTTAATCGAAGTTCGTGTGATAATGTGTAACACGGGGGGTTTTTGTTTGTCGAAGCGATCGAGGTTGTTGTGATTCTAGTTTAAGGTAACAAATGACCGTGATAATTTGGAGAATGCTAGGGCGAGATGCTTCCACCACTTGACCCTATGCTAAGGTAATTTAACTCATGTTGTGTTCTTACACCTACCCAAGGAAGATTCTAAGGAGTAATACATCACTAATCTCACTAGTTCCCCTAGTATAGAGTGTCTTTTTACAAAGACACTCTATACTAGGTTCTTTAGTTCATTACTAAGCATCACTCATATTTTGTTAAGCACATATCTCATCCTTGGCAGTTCTAATGGGGGAATTGATTAACCTTTCACTCTAACTCTCTCCTAGTATTGGCTGTCTTCTTACAGTACAACCAATCACAAGAGAGTTAGATTAATTAGCTAATTATACTCATAATTCTGTGAAGCATAGTAATAACAGCAACATCAATCTAATTTACTCAACATATAATCTAGGGTTTCAACAACACCCTAGCAAAGGATCTTAGAACATGATTCAAATAACAAAGAAATACAAATTAAACCTAAATGATACACTGGCTAGTCCAGGCATACCCAAAATCATCTTCTACCACTTCTATTTATACATGTGAAAATATCCCAAACCCTAATTTATTATAAAATAGAAATTAAATAAAAATTACTCTCACCCATACTCTCTGATCGTCTCTCCTCTTGTCTAATCGCTCTGCAACTCCATGCTTCGACTGTGGTGATGAAAACCCTAGCTCTAGTTTTTCTCTAAGTTAGCTTCTAGGGTTGGAGAAGCTAAGAAAGAGAAAACCTAGACCTAGAGAGGGGTGCGGCTGTGGTGGTTGGTTGTTGGCGCTGGTGTCAGTGGTAGTGATAGTGACAAGAGGAGATGGTGGTGATGGTGCGGCTCTGCAAAGGTATGGGAGAGGAAGTGGAGCTCTGCAGAGGGTATGGAGAAGAAAGAGAAGAGGAAGAAGAGAATGAGTTAGGTCGATGGGTGTATAGGTATAGGTAGTTTTCTTTGTGAAGCGAGTGTAGCGACGGATGATGGAAATGCTTTCGTAGCGACGTTGGATTTAGTTTGAGAAGATCTCGAACGGGCCGAGAGAGATACGGAGTGTTTTGGTGTTGAGCAAGCGCATCAAGATATGATGAGGAAGTCGGAGCGAGCGTAGGATGTGGATAGTGAAGATCTTAACGGCTCGGGATGAGCGGGTTCGGATCCGGGTCGTGGGTAGCTCTAGCCCATGTCTTCCTTGTTGGGTTACAACCGATTATGGCCGGCTTTGGCTATCTACTCCATAGATGCTCGACTCCACCCTTCGCTCTTTTGGCTCCTCGATTCTCCGAGCTTTATTTATTGCCTAAAAACACAAAATTAATTAATACAAATATTTATTCTTGAAAACAAAGAAAACACAGAATCTGGGATAATATCTGATTTCTAAGCGCAAAAGATGAGTAAAATGCCAATAAAAAGGTGAATAAATATGCACTATTTGGCACTCATCAGGCGTGCAACAATCAACGGTTTCCCTTCAATCCCAGGAGAAAATCCTAGCCATCCAAGGTCACCAGACTACACATGGTAACCTTTGGCCCGAAAACCTAAGTTTGGCCACGCCAAACCTTGCCAAGCCAAACGCCCTTGCCTTGGCCCTAGCCATGCCATACGCCCATGGAAAACCCTTGGCCCCACATGCCAACCTAGCCGTGCCACCACGTTAGCCCTCACTACGCGGCTACCAAAACGAAGGCGTGCAACAATCAATCGGTTGCCCATCAATCCCAGGAGAAAATCCTAGCCATCCAAGCTCACCAGACGACACATGGTAACCTTTGGCCCGAAAACCTAAGTTTGGCCACGCCAAACCTTGCCATGCCAACGACATGCCAACCTAGTCGCGCCACCACATTGACCCTCAATACGCGGCTACCAAAACGAAGGCGTGCAACGATCAACGGTTTCCCCTCCTCTCAAGATGCAAAATCTCGACCGTCGAAGGTCACCAGGCTGGCAAGTTTCCCGAGCTTGACTTGCCAAGCCACAAAAACGTGCTACATGTTTTCCAAAACATTCGAGACATCAACACAAACTGGGGGATCCTCTTTGGGTATTGGTTTGGCGGTTTACAGCGTGTGGCGTACACTACGCCCGTCATAAGGAAGTTTCATAAGTGTGAGGCGGTTAGTAAATACGGGAAGTTATGTGGGAAACGTTCATGGGACATAAAGCACATGCGTTAACAACTTTATGGGACATCAATTCCATAACGTTAGCAGTTTCATGAAAACCAGGTTTCATCGTTAACCACTTTATGGAACATCAATTCCATGCATACTGCTTACCACCTCCTCCCATTTACTTCCCCACTCCTTAATGAGACCAGGGGTACGTTTTACTCCGACTTGTATAAATATGTCTTACCTATTTCCATTGAACAACAAGTTCATACGGGAGATACAACACTCGAGAAATACTTACTTGCTAGCTTACCTTGGGAGCTCTCTCACTTTTCTCGATAACAAGTCGTAGTAACCCAACTACTCTTCCGTAATCGACTATTCTGGTCTCACCACTTTCCTTGCTTCCCTCCCCAAAACCAACCCATTCTCCTCCACTTTGTGACCGAAGCAAGTCTGGAATGGTTATTTCTTGGTTTAGGCCGGACTTGTACGGATTGATCTCTCGAATCTAATGTACTCCCTTGCAGTATATTGTTTAGGGTTTAAATTATTTCTCACCTGCACACCCGCAATTACCAAAATCAGCAGAAACCATTTTCACCTACAAACAATTGGCGACCACGGTGGAGGTTCGATCTTTCTGTTACAATGTCAATTTTCAACCAGCGATCTCATTCTTCGACCCGATCGTCAAGATGGTAGAGGAAG
This sequence comes from Papaver armeniacum, assembly GCA_023531295.1. Classification (NCBI taxonomy): domain Eukaryota; kingdom Viridiplantae; phylum Streptophyta; class Magnoliopsida; order Ranunculales; family Papaveraceae; genus Papaver; species Papaver armeniacum. The sequence goes on along the minus strand of JAJJWW010003168.1, from coordinate 2,516 downwards.
GTGATCCACTCCGACCTCGCCACTCGACGGCCGGATTATCACCATGACACGACAAGGGATGACTGGGGACTTCTCAGAGGCTGGAAGAAAAACGATCCGCCCAGGGATTAACGGCGCAGTTATCAGACAACTCAACAACGACTCGGAAGACTGGGGACTTCCCATGACCATGTTTCTCAAAAAAAAAAAAACTTGGTCCTACACCCGGAAAGTTTATTCTCATCGAAGACCCGAGAAACCGAGTAAGTCTTATATCTAGACAAAAATACGTGGTTTGCTTTTACAAGTTCTCGATAAAACCTATAGCCATGTTTCATCCCATGTCATCTACCAACACACGGTTCCATGGTTTTCCTGGGATGTCTGCATCACTTTCATTCATAACCAAAGACAATTCAATTCTAAACATTTCATTCAAAAAAAAAATAATCCAAAACCGTCAAGGTAGCATTTATCTATTAACCCGAGAAAATCGAGAAAATCAAAAACCAAAACCAAAGGTCTCATTTGCCTTTCAAAAAAAAAAAACTAAAGATAAGAGGTCCAGAAGATAGCTATATATTCAAGGGAAGTTTTCCAACATCGGCTTGCTCCTTTTGGCAAAGGCCTCCCTCGTGCTTTGGAGAGCCACCCTCTTAAGTTTCAAATTGCGCACAACTTCTTGAATTCCGCTTCCGCTTCTTCATCATGTCCGCGGAAGGACCTTCAACCGCTCCAAATAACGACCTTTCAACACCAGAGACCTTCAACGAACCAAGGAATGTTGAATTGAAGCCCACGCACATGTCACAATGGAACTTCCAAACTTAAGATTACATCCTCGAAATTGTATGACCAGTCCACGTTGCACATCTCATCAATCGAAGACAAGGATTCCTCCACACGCTTGACCAACGCATGTCGACTAGTGATCTTCTTAGTCGTAGCAATGTGACCATAGCTTTCCCAAATCTTGGTGTACAATGTCGCATTTTTAGTCGGCATGCTAAATCCACCAATCAACACATGACACTGGGAAAGGGGCCGATACGGAGGATTGAAGGTGGCACTCTGCAACCGAATCAAAGAATCGGCAGAGATCCCTAACTACGATTTCACCCCCGGAAGTGCTCTCCTCCACCTGAGTCACGGCAGCACCCTGATGGTTATTTTCAATGATGTTGTAGTAATAGGTTCGCTGAGACTGAAGACTGTGCTTTTATATTTAAATTTTAAGACTAAGCAAATTAAAACTGACTATATTAGAGAGACCGGGGTTCAGGATTTCACCATTCACCAAAATTCATGTGATTTAATGTTAATGTTTATCATGCAATTCTAGACAATATAACTCCAATCAAAAAACATTGTGATTCTAATCATTGCCTAAATTAGATTTTCAAAACATCAATTGTTAATCACAAGCATGAAGTATCAAAAGCCCTAAACTAAGCATACTTCATCAAGAGAAAACACAACTAATTAATAAAAATCATTTACTCAATTTTCATTCGGTGCAAATAATCATAAAAGAATTGCATAAGTAAATTTAAATAAATTTTACCACATAACTTTTGGAAGAATGGCTTCCTCCATCACCCCGGAGGATGGGTTTAGCTCTTCATCATGGAAACACACTCAAAAGTTGATTTCATTGCTCAAATAGGTGTTACAAAGATGAAATATAGAGAAAATGATTAAAACCGGGTGTTTGCAACGCTTATAATTGTTGCAAAACACCATTACGAAGATCGATATAAAGAAAGTGTCGCGTAGTCGTAGCGTATAAGATCTGAGAGGAACTGTCGCAATCACTGTAGCATGAACGACAGATGGGTGTGCGTCTTATGTTCTTCGTGTTCTTCACAGCAGCAACAATGGTGTTTCTATGTAACTCGATTCTCCGGCTCTGTTGAGGCTCCGCCACTCTCCCAAACTCTCTATCTCCCCACTATGATTCCTCATGATCCTTTTTATACCCAATAGCACCATCGAATCTCGTAGTTAACTCAAGAATAATCCTCTTTTACTCCCCTGCCATTTACGTGAAATATTTCCTTCTTTTTTCTCTGCACGCATCTGCTGGTGATTCCCATGCATTGAAAACTCTTCAAACACGTGCCATACACTTCCTAGAATGAGTAGAACTCTTGCAGGGAATAAATATCCACGTATCTTCCACAAAACAACTCGAGAAAATCCCGAGAATATTTCACGTAACCATACTTCCCATGTTTATCTCCAATTCGATGCTTTAGCCAAATATAACCAAATGTAACGACCATACCTTCCCTGTTTCGTTTATCCAAGTCATCTCAACAAAATTCAGCAGTTAAGTCTCATTAAAAACCATCCAAATCTTGAACCCTAAAATCCGTTCATCTGCAAAGATATTTTCCCGCCAAAAACAAAATTTGAATGTTGAAGATGGTGTCCCCCTAACCAAACTGGGAGTGCGAATAGCAGGAACCCAACTGAGGTGTCCCTTATCCAGAGTGAGGGTTCCTTTAGTAATTTTCTCTGGGGGTCCAAATAGC
>JAJJWW010003167.1:0-16806 GCA_023531295.1 Papaver armeniacum | reverse complement strand
GACAGACCGGAAAATTACGCCTTTGGCGCGTTGCCCCGCAAACCGTAACTCCCCCCACTACAAAAACAGGTCTCAATCGTGAGGGTTTTTTTAGGGGGGGCGTCACAAATATGAGCTATTTGTGAGGGTTTTTGTCAAACCGCCACAAATACTCTAACTAGTCAAAGTCACCAAGCTCGGTCGGTTTCAAGGGTCCGACACAAATTATTGTGAGGGTTTGTTGGACTAACTGCCACGAATACAAGTTAGTCAAAGTCTAACCTACTTTCTCGTCACTTTTGAGTCTCCGACAAAAACAAATTTCACAAGTTTTAGTTTCTGTACAGCAGAAACTTTCTTCAATTGCTGCGGTTCTCAAATCCGTCAAGAAATTTTCAGAAAAGGCGGTGATTTTTGGTGGATTTCAATCTCTCCCGCTGAAATTTTTGCCAAAATTTTCAGTCTTTATATTCTTTATCTCTCTCTTATCTTCTTTACAAAACTTAGATCTGGTTTTCTCTTCTCTTTCCTTGTTCTTCTCCACTTTGAAGATTGTTTGAGAGGTTTGCTTCTCTTACTTTCTCTTCATCTCGTCTATCTCTCTGTAAGTACTACTCTTGATTTTACTCTTATCTATTAATGGGTTTTTTTTCTTTTGCTTTGCAGGATCTAAAGGAGTCAATCGGAGGTGATTTTCCTCTTTTTTTTTTGGTTCGTTTCTTTGTTTTAGGATTGGAAGTTTTTTCGATCTGGTTAATTTGCTTAATATTACTTTTAAGTTTTAATTCTTATTTGTTTGTTCTGGATTTGAAGGAGTAAACTTGAAGGTAAAATTTCCCTTTTAATCTCTTTTTGTTTCTTTGTTTCTTTGATTAAGGACCGATTTTGCTTTTAATTGCTTGATTTTATTGTTTTGCAGGATCTAAAGGAGTAAACTTTCGGTGAAATTTCCCTCTTTTTCTTTGTATTCACTAGGGATTAAACAAATTTAATTTGTTTTTCTTTAGTTTCAATTTCTTAGGGTTTACCGAAACTTTTATTTTCTTTAATATCTGAGGGTCTGTGTTGGATTTCATTTGTTTAATTTCTTAAGGTTTGTGTTATGGATTTTTGGTCATATGGGTTTCTGTTGATGGAACTTGGTATTGTGCTTTAAGCTTTGATTTTCTTAGATTTGAGCTTTGAAATTCTGATACAAATGTTGGGGTTTTGTGACATTCTTAGTTTCTGATTGTGTTTGTGTTGTTTCTCTAATTTCTGTTGAATGGGAAAGCTTGAGAAAAGGTTGAGCCTTGAAATAAAGAACCCCTCACCCCTTATATCAATTTATTGGATTATTATGATGTTTTGTACAAATAAAGATATTATGATGTTGGAAATGAAATTTCAGTTCTTAGAGAGGTACGATAGGAAACTATAAGATGTTCTGCTGTTTTTGTTGTGTGTTTGGTGTTTCTCGGCACTGTTTTATCTACATAATTGAGCTTTTCTGAAAGAAAATACAAACTGTCCAACTTCCTGTAGAGACTATGAACTTTGTTAGCCAAAGCATTTGATGATTATGTGTTGTAAGAAGATCGATAAGGTGATGCAGTAAGATTATATGTACATAATGTGAACTATGTCTGTAGGAGAGGTTGCTATCAATAGGCGAGATGGTTTCTTCGTGTCCTGACATGCAATATCCCATACTTATGAGATGCTCGATTTCACTACCGGAGCTTACTTTGTTAACTTGATGTCCGAATTTGGTGGCGAATGTTTGTTAACTTGATGTCCGAATCGCCTTATGAATTATTTTTTTTACCGCAAAATGTTGTTTTGAATTTGGTCTTATTGGTTTACTGATTTAAAGAGTCGACAAAGGGTTATATATGGTTTTGGACATTTAGGATTTTCTCTTAGACTTGGACATTTTGGTTAAAATCGATGAGCACTAAATGATGATGGATGGATCACTTTTAAAATTTGTAGATATTTTGTTTTCTTAAAGTGAAATGTGAAAACCTTATCAAGAGAAAAGAATCGAAAATCTATTTGTTTTTTGTCTTGAAAAGGATAAAGTAGTATGTTTAATTTTAGCCAATTTGGATTAAATTTTTGATTGATTAGGAATTCGAATCAATAGTTTTTGATGCTCTAATTTGGAAATGTATTCTTTAGGGGTTACATGTTATGATTTCTATTTAGTGGAGAAGTATGCGCATTATGATGATGAAACAGTGAGTGTCCAATTTGCTTGTTGTCGTGCTTGGAATGTGGTAGTTGAATGCTGTGATATGAAAAGAACGGTCTTTTGGATGTATATCAGCTAGCAATTTTGCCATTTTTAAACGTGTTTCGCTTGTGAGTGACTGCGACTGTCGGTTTTATGCCATGCACTTTCGTACATCTGCACAACAATGACATAACTTGGTATATCTATTATATAATTTATGGGGTTCAGTTGAACGAGTAAGAGATAAACCTTTGTTTGTATAAACAAATGAGAGGGACTGTAGATGACTAGTGTATCTCTGTCTTCATCGACATTGAGTGGAAGCTTCTTTTTTTTTTATATATATGGATAGAGTGCTATATGTCATTTAGACTTTTCTTACCTTTAAGAACTGAAACGTAAAACTAAAATCCTAGTTCATTGTAATGTTCTGGCCATTTAGGATTTTCTCTTAGACTTTGAAATTTTGGTTATCTTTGTGTTAGAATACTAGCTTTGTAATCCACAAGGGTATCTTCATGTGCTTCTTTCATTAAATACTTGAATGTTTGAGTAAACACTTCACTATTTTGTCTTGTTGGATAATATTAACATATTATTCTTGGATAAATTAGAACGATGCACATGTATTAATATTAATCTCTCCATAATATTGTCTCTGTTGTTTGCAATTTAGAGGTTTAGTCCGTTTATGGTGTATGCTACCTAGTCCATTGGAATGTTCAGGCCATTTAAGATTTTCTTGGTCTTAGACTTGCACATTAGTTATGACTGTGTTCCAATACCAGCTGTGTGTTAAGCTCGAACATGTTTGATAAAGATATATTGGGTACTCTAAAATGTCACTGAAACATTTTTTTTTCTTTTTTTTCATGTTGTTTCTTTTGTTAGATGCTTCCATTGTTTCTACTGTAAGTCTAGCTGTAACTCTAATTTTCTAATGTTCTTTTCTACTGTCGGATTTCTCTTTGTCGGTACTAGGATGGTCGAAGAATATTGCTTGAATTAATTTGTACTGATTGTATCCGTCGTTATTTTAGTTGAAGAATATTGTGATTGATAAATGGATAAGAATTGGGTTCATTTTGAAAGATCAAGTAAGGAGTTTCAGGAAGGGTTGTGTTTGTTCTTGAACTATGCGTTTGAAAATGGGTTTGTTCTCAAGATAACAAAGTCAAGTGTCCATGCAAGTAGTGTGCTAATATACATTACAAGACTAGAGATGAGATATATGATGACTTAGTTACCTGTGGTATGTTAAGGAGCTATACAGTATGGTATCATCACGGTGAAGGGTTCAGAACAACATTTCCATGTAATTGGGGGTAGAGAATACCAATGTGGATCAGGTTAATATGGATAACAATGACGAAGAGGTTGGAGATGACATTACAGGAATGCTGCGAGATGCATATGGATTACGTGCTGATGAGGATATGAGTGATATGTTGGATGCAGAAATGAGTGGGATGCCAAGTGATAGTTCAGCTGCGCAGTTTTATAAGTTGCTAGAAGATTCAAAGAAGCCGTTATACCCTGGATGCGATAAGATGTCGATGATGTCTTTCCTTATTAGATTTTGGAACTACAAATGCGTTGGTGGGATGTCTGACAAGTCATTCAAAGAGATGCTTCAACTCATGAGAGAATCATTTCGAAGGGTGCACATTGCCGAAAAAATTTCACACAGTGTAAGAAGGTATTATCGATTTGGGATTGTCTTACGTTAAAATCGATGCGTGTCCCAATGATTGTATGTTGTATTATAAGGAGACAAATGGATCTTGAGTCTTGTACGGTTTGTAAAGCTTCTCGTTACAAAGATGGAAGATTAAAAACGCCGCTAAAATACTTCGTCACTTTCCATTAAAACCTCGGCTACAACGGTTGTTCATGTGTTCTAAGACTGCAGGAGATATGAGATGGCATCATGAAGGGCGTACAAAAGATGGGGTATTGAGACATCCAAATTCTCAAGCTTGGAGGCATTTTGATGAGATGAATCCAACTTTTAAGGCGAGATCCAAGGAATATCGATTAGGTTTGTCAACTGATGGGTTTAGTCCATATAGTTCAATGAGAAATCCGCATAGCACATGGCTCTGTCGTTCATTACCCTATAACTTACCGCCATGGTTATGCATGAAACAACCTAACATGATATTATCTTTGCTTATACCGAGCCCGCATAGTCCAGGTAATGCTATTTATCTTGATTTTTATATGTTTTGTCAAGATTACATTAATACGTTGTTTCATAAATATTCAAACTGATCACAGCCTTCTATGTCAAAATTTACAGGTAACGACATTGATGTGTATTTGAGACCATTAATAGATGAGCTGAAGGAATTATGGGAGGAAGGGTTGGACACGTATGATTCCTCACGAAATGAAATGTTCAATCGAAAGCGGGATTACTATGGACTATAAGTGATTATCCCGGACTTGCAATGCTCTCTGGATGGAGTAATAAAGGTAAATTGGCATGTTCAACGTGTCTTGAAGAAACTTCGGAACCGGTGGTTGAAGAATGGAAGAAAAAGCAGTCTACATGGGCCATCGGCGATTCTTACCGATGAATCATAGGTAATAACCTTTATACATTAACGATATCCTGTCAAAATGATTCTCTCTATTGGCCCTTTCTTACTTCTTTCTGTTTGACATAGATTGCCGCTGGGCCGGCCCTACGATTAAAGCGGGTCCTGGGGCTGTTAGTTGGTTTTAGATTTTGAAGTCTTAATTTGGTCAATGCAGAACCATGACATTCAAAAGATTTTAGAACTAGTTAGTCTCTTTTTTTTTTTTATATAGAAAATCACTTTTATGTTTTGTGGTGAATCTGTTTTGCACTAATTAAAGAAGATTGTGAAGACTACTATTAGAATATGAGTAACAAGTCTCTTCTGTTCAGAGCTCAAATTTTGATGGTAAGAGCTAGATTTTTTTGGTTTGCTGCATGTGCTTGAGCCGTATGCTATTCTTTTTATTTGTTCATGTGCTTGTGGTCTGAAAACAGCGTGGTAGTGGATTTTACTTTATTAATGATGTTTGTTTTGAAATGGCTGTGTATTTGACAGTTGATTGTCTGAATTGTTATCACAGGTTTCGCACTACACTTAAGAAAGATTTTGATGGGAAAGTAGAACTGAGCCCACGTCCAAACCCATTGTTAGGGCCAGATATCTTGAGCTTGCTGAAAGACATTCCGCACACATTTGGGAAACAGTTTGAGGAGAATTTGAGGGGAGATCTTCCACGCAAGAGAAAATCACGAGGATCAAGTAGAGCGCAAAATAATATGCCAAGCAATTGGAAGAAAATGAGTATTTTTTATGAACTTCCATACTGGGTTAATAATCTTCTCAAACATAACATAGATGTGATGCACACTGAAAAAAATGTATGTGATAGTGTTCGGGGTACGATAATGGATATTGCTGGAAAAACTAAGGATGGCCTTAAAGCAAGATTTGATTTGCAACTCCTGAAGATTAGACCTGAACTTCATCCAAGGCCATTACCAAATGGGAAATACTTCTTGCCGTGAGCATGTTATTCCATGGATAATGCAAGAAAGACTATGTTTCTTAATGTCTTGAAGAATTTGAAGACTCGGATGGTTACTCAAAGCATACATTGCGAGGTGTGTGAATGTCCAAAGAACGTAAAATTTTTGGTCTAAAAAGTCATGATTCACATGTGCTCATGCGGCAGCTTCTACCTTTGGCATTAGAAAGACGTTACCATCTAAGGTCAGTAAAGTGCTGATGGAGTTGAGTTCCTTTTTCCGTGAACTATGCTCCAAGGTGTCACGCCCTGAAGATTTTGAAGAGTTGGAGAAGCGAATTGTTACCATTGTCTGTGAATTAGAGAGGATTTTTCCACCGCCTTCTTCGACATTATGGTTCACTTGCCTATACATCCGCGTGACGAGCACACGTTTAGGAGGACTGTGCGATATCGGTGGATGTATCCCATTGAACGGTATACATTTTAAACTTATGTTTGCTTTGTTTGTTTTTTACTTATTTCGAGTGCAATAAGTTATATGCTCTCTTTATTGTTGGTTTTACGTTCACCGACTTATTATTCTTTTTTGGCGGTATTTGTACACTTTGAAGAAATATGTAAGAATAAAGCTCATCCGTAGGATCTATTCTTGAAGGCTATTTGGGTGATGAATGTGTTACATTCTTGTCGAGGTACCTCAAAGATATCGAGTCAAGAACCAATAAACCACCTAGATACGTAGATGATACTCCCATTGGGAAACCTGTGAGATTTGCTTTAATCAAGATCAAAAGAAGAAGATGCATGACTATATCTTGTCTAATGATGATGATGTAGCTCATACATAGCGTAAGAAGTACTCTATTTATGTTTTATGTTAAGTCTTTTACTTTCTAGGCCACACCATTTAATTTATCTGCTTTGATTATATGTTTTAGGCAACACAAAACTACACTGGCTATGATGCACCCAAGACTGAGTGACCTTGAACGCCTGCGAAAGCACAAACATGAGTTTGCTGATTGGTTTAAGAATCATATTAGGTTGCTTATGAGATCTAAAGTGAGTATTGCCGAAGGATTAGATTTGCTTGCTGAAGGTCCTTTTTCAACTGCGAGAAAATTCACTGGCTATACAACACAAGGCTATAATTTCAAAGTTGTAAGTAAAGAAAATGGAGCAAAGACACAGAATAGTGGTGTGGTAGTCGATTCAACAGCACCTTCCTTTAGAAATGGAGCAGCTCAGAACCCAAGCAATGATACGGAGCGCACGTACTATGGAGTACTTACCAGCATAATTGAGTTGACATATAGACAAGGTCACTCATACGTGTTGTTTGAGTGCAAATGGGCTAATGTGGTGAATACTTCAGGGAGAACAAGAACCTTTGGTTTGAAGACCGATAGCTTGGGGTTCACTCTTGTGAATTTTAACCATCCGTTGGGGACACAACAGGAGGAGCCTTATGTGTTGGCCTCTCAATGCCGACAAGTTTTTATGCCCAAGACCACGTAGAACCCGAATGGAATGTTGTGGTCGAGAATAAACCGAGGGATATTTTTGACATGGGTGATGATAATCCAGATCAACTCTTGGATAACCTTCCATTTGGAAATGAAGCCAACAATGAAGAGGATGACAGGTGTTGGTGTTGTGAATAATGGGATCTGGGGTGATAGTTGATGCTCCTACGAGAAATGGCAGTGGAGATCAGATATGGGTTGAAGAAGAAGAAGAAGAAGAAGAAGAAGAAGAAGAAGAAGAAGCAGAAGAAGAAGAAGAAGAAGAAGAAGAAGAAGAAGAAGAAGAAGAAGTAGAGGAAGACGCCGACAAAGAAGTAGAGTCAGAAGAAGAAGAATTTGTGGATGGGTTTTCAGAAGATGAGAATGATGACTCTGATGTTGAATTTGATAGTGGATCAGATGATTCTTAAACATATTATAATTTTTCATTCCTGCATTGCTTGTTCTCTTTATAATGTGCTCTTAATATAACATTTGAATAAATAGTTCTGTTGAAATTGTGTCTTTATAGAAGTTATGCTTATTTCAGTACTCTAATTGTTAGATTATCAGTTAAGTATACTTACATTGTAACTTTGATATTTTTTGTAGGATGCCTCGAGGTGGAGCGGCTATGAGGTTCTTGCATGACCTATTACCAAATCAGAGGCTTGCAGTTGAAGTGGACATGGAACACCTTTGCCCTATGGGTGATAATGGTACGTATATAACCAAATATATTAGTCATCTAGCGAATGATGGACACAAACTTCCGTTGACAATAGATGACTGGAAACGCATGCCTTCACAGTTAATTGAGAATGTGGTTCTTGAAATAAAGGTACAATAGCAAATGCATGTATTTTCATATAACCATTAAATCCATATCTTTTCAAAATCTGAAATGTTTTTGTCTTTTGTTGTTGTATATTTGATGTCAGCAAATATTTGAGTATCCAGAAGTGTTGGATGGCTGGATCTACACCAAGATAAATGATAGGTGGAAGGATCACAAATTTCATGTTAAAAAGGCTGCTTATACAAAATGGAACACTGTGGAAGAACGTCTTGCTAATCCACCACACAATGTTGTTGAGAGCCAGTGGAGGGTACTCGTTGAGGTTTGGAATACTGATTTGAAGAAACAAGTAAGCATTATTACTCTTGTTTTTCATAAGAAGTCTCATAATTAAGCAGGCATGACATTATAAGATCTTATATTTGGTGCAGGCAATAAGCCAAATAAACAAAGAAAATAGGGAGAAACAGAAATTTCACCATACTACGCTCTCTAAACCACATGCTAAGTGTGCAAAGAGAGGTAAGTTTCTATACCACTTTGCTAAGTCTTAAATACTCTTTCCTATGCTACAAGTTTTAACATCTTTCAACCGAACAATGCTAACCTCTTGATAGGTGTAGAATACACCGTATTTAATATCTAGTATTTATGCTTTCTTTGCGAGTTTTCTTGTAAATTATGTATCTTATGTGTGCTTTTGAGTTTATTAGGTGCAATGGAGTCATTTGGAGCAAAAAGACCAATTGGAACTCGTTCAAATACAAGATTTCTACTTTTCATTGTGTAGAGAACGAGAAGACGAAGGCAATGGCGAAAGAATGAAGTCATTCCGAGTTCGTATGAAGAAGTTATGAGCAAAAGAACTCCTAAGACTAAAAGGGCTCAATTGTCATTTTCAAAGGGCAGGTGCTATTGGGACCCCCACTGTGCGTTAAGGGGCAGTCATCATGTTAAGGGATGTCCTGTTTCAAAGGAACTGTTAAGGGCAGTCAAGTCAATTACTAGGGGCACCTTCATCTTCATATTTCAACAGAATTGGAACTCGACGGAGGTTTGGTTTCCGGGAAATATTACAGCAAACAGGTCGCTGCTGCCATTAATGATGGTATACTCTTCGGTGATTGATGGAAAGGAAGCTGGGGTTGCTGTTAATGATGGGGCTGTTGACAGAGGTAACACGGACAGGGAATGGTGATTGATGGAGTTTTCTTCGATGCTGCCATTGACAGCATGTTGGCGTTGATGATTCAAGGGTAGTTTCGGTTGTACATGGAAGAGCTCGAGTCAACAGAGGAGAGGAATAGCTCGAGTTTGGTTTTGATTCTCGGTAATGGAGATGGCAGTGATGACGTACTCGTGGTGCTGTTGTTGTGGTATCAAATAAGAGGTTGTTGATACCGCCAACCATGGAAGTTGAGCTCGAGAAACAGACGGGTATCATTGTTGCTGACGATAGAGTTTGGAGGTTAACATGATGGAAGATATGGAGCATTCGACAGGGTGTTTGCTGTCATTCTTGGCGGAAGAGCTAGTGACAGGGGAGCATGGCAGTGAACGTTGCTGCCATTGTGGAGGATGACACCGATGGCGAGAGTTCAACTCGAGATGAAAATACAGAGAGCGCTCGAAGAACAAAGTGGAAGAAAGAACGACAGTTGCTGCCATTATTGGCAGTTGACGATGAGAGCAATAACAGTGATGACGAAGAAGTTTATGGAGATTCGAGCTACAGAACAGAAGAGATGAGAGTCTCTGTTGCTGCTGTTGTTTCCATGGTGATGCATGATTGGTTGCCGGAGCCGTTATGGGACCGAGTGTCAGGGGGAGATCGAGTCTGTCATGGCAAACATTAAGAAGATAGACTTGAGTCGTCACTGTTAGGAGTTGGATTTGGATGAAGTGGGTAAGTCTCGTGACCGAGAAACTAGTTGGGAAGATTTGCTGTTTGAGATTACTATGAAGAAGATTTCCGAGCTGTGGAAAGATTTAACGCGGAATGGAAATGTAGGAGTTCGTTACAACGGGAAGCATCAAAGCTGGATGTATAGTTGAGATTTGAGCAGGTCGTTAGCTCACACAAGCCATACCGAACTAACAGCCAATCAGAGTTCATGACTCACACTGTTAAAACTACTTCGTGTCACACCGGATATTATCACTTGATTTGTCCCGCACGATTTTCTTCTCAGCCGACTGTGAATCCTTGTTTAATGAGGAATTCACGTGACTAGGGTTGGTGAAGGCCTATAAATAGCCGTGTTTAGCATACTAAAGAATATAACTTTGGGTGGAGATCTTTTTCTAATTCTTTTTTTTCTCTACTTGTTTTCTAGGGTTTAGAACATGAAACTTCTCTTTCTTCTTGTGATGAACTCCATGAATAAAAAGTACCTAAGTTTATTATTGGTTATGGAATAGTTGGATTTCGCAGCATGATTCTTTGATTCAATATATTAGTTTTGTCTCATATCTATCGTTTGCAATTCTCTGAAAATAATGTTTATGATTGATTGATTGTTTTGTCAAGTTGCAAATTGGTAGAACTTCTAATCACATCTATTGCTAGTCTAGGGTTTATTATACGCAAAAAGTGATATTCCTTGAATATAAGTAGCATAATATGATTATAGTTTGTAGTGATATATTCTTATGATCATATGTGAATCGTAACCTTTGTTAAATTGAATTAGTGCGCTTTCCACGTTCAATTGCTTTGATTGGCCGACTTCATAGAACTTAATGCATCTAGGGAATTAAACTTGATTAGTGCTTTTACACGTTAGGTTGTTCCTTTAGGTAGAATTCATATTCGCATCTTTTAATGTGTTTGTTGATGACATGAGGAGGTTTGCATGGATATTCTTGCGATCAAGGTATTCTAGGTCTTTGATAAAAGTTGAGATTAAATACCAATTCTAGTTATTGTGAAAAGCATGTTAGTGAATGAAAACGAAATCCTTAACCAATATTTCTTATCCTTGAATTTATTTGTTTGCTTTACTTTATTTGTTTTTATTTTATTTTATTATATAAAAACACAAAACTACTCTGTTATTTATAGGAAACCATAACAATTTGACAACCTAGACCTCTCTGTGGGATCGATCCTTTCTTGCCCTTGCTATATTTATATTTTGAGTAGTAAGAAAGTGTAATTATATTTGTGTCGCTTACGACAGCGGTCAAATTTTGGCGCCGCTGCCGGGGAGGCAACGGTTGTCAATTGTTTTTGGTTTCTTATTTTTGTATTTAGTTTTTGTTTTATTTTTATTTTTATTTTTCCTATTTTCTGGGTTTTAACCGTAGTTGAGAATCTTATTTCAGGTGCTTATTTCGATGGAAGGAGCATATTGGAGCAATGGATATGATTTTCAACCTCCTCAACACTACGAAAATTACCCACCATCTATGGGATGCAATCAAAACCAATTTATTGGCTATGATGCATATCCTAGAGAACCTTATGGTGATTTTCATACATACCAACAACAACCTTGTAGTGGGTATGTAAGTCAAGCACCTAGGTGGGATAATTCTACATCTAATTGGCTTTATTCGAGTTGTATGCAGATTATGAATGGGTTACAAAACATGCAACAAAGGCTAGACCAACTTGACCGTGATAGAGAGAACGTCGCACAAACCAATTTTTGGAATATTCCTTCTTACCCGACTCCGGATCGTAGTTATGATCATTCACCCATTCAAAGGGAAGAGTCATGGGAAAGAGAACATATTGTAGTCAATGGTGGTAAGCGTGTGAACGTCAAGAAACTTGCGCGTAAATTATACAAGTTGGAAGATGATGGAGCCTCGGAAGAGCTAGTCGATGAAATTAGTAGGACCATTCATATGGAACTTAAACGACGTCGTGATAAGGGTTGGGAAACCGACGACGATTCTTATTATGGTGAGTCCGAAGATGAAGACGAAGATGAATGTGTTAAAAAGGACCGACCTTGGAGATATTTGATGACATTAGTGTAGTTGACTCAACTATTGATCTTTATAATGATCAACAACCTATTCAAAAGGTAATTGAGTATGATGAAACTAGTGTGTTACACAACTTCCTTGCAACAAGGTGTGAGTCTAATAAAGAGGAGTATGTTGAGAATGAAACCGGTTTGACCGATATTGTGGAAGACCCAATTGAACTTGTGCATGATTGTAATGATGATGTTTATGTCGATACTATGGTTAAGGCAGAAACGGACGAAGAATGGTTGCAAGGTTTGATAGAGGACCATGATATAAAAGAGGTGAATAATTCACTTGAGTTTTTCAAGGATGAAGAGGATTCCGTGATACAAGAGATTGTGAAAGGTTTATCTAATCCTTTGCCTATTATTTCTTCTCCTTTACCTCTTATTGGTTTGAATGTATGTGCTTCGAGAATATTGTTGAATGACTTTGTTTCTCGTTTTCCGCCATTAGAGATACTTGATTCTCATACTATGCAGGGTATGGAACCAGAAACCGTGGAAGTACCCGACTTCTATATTCTTTATACACTTCCAAGTGTGGACAAGCATAAGTGTGGGGGAAGCTTTTATCGGTTCATAGCTTCACTTTTGCTTTACGTTACTAATATTTGTGTGAAGCTAGTGTTTGCAAAACAGGTTCTATGGAAGGATCCCCAACTCTTCCGATTATTGGTGTATGGGGAATGAATCTTGCAAGGATATAGTCGGTGCCGACGACTATAAAACAAGCGCTAGTGGGAGGCAACCCACCGGTTTTGTATCTTTTATCCTTTTGCTTTTTATTTTTGTTTCGTTTATTTATTTTTTTTTTACTGTTTTTATATCATATTTGCATCCCTATGTTTAATCTCATTGAGTCCGTAATCTATCTTAGAAGAGAATTATGACGAATACCTTTTCGTCAGAAAATTCCAGACTGCGCGTAGTTCATTCCAGAGACCATAACTGTCAGACCGTTTATCAAAACACTGTGAAATTTTGACACTGTGTAGAAAACACGTAGGTGAACAACTTTTGTGAAATGGAGTTTTTCCAAATTCCTTACCAATTTGCACAGTTTTTGCGTTTTATCTGCTGTTACGTCAGAATTCAGAACTTTCGGTTTTACACATTGAGGACAATGTGCGGTTTAAGTGTGGGGAGCATTTATATGTTTGTTTTTGACACCATTAGTGGATGGAACCATTTTGAATGCAGGAGTTGAGGAACCAATTAACTAAAAGGGAAGAATATAGCTCGAAATCACAAATTAACATGATAGTTGTTACCATATCTCGGAATATCACCATATCGCATTCTATTTTTATTTTTCCATATTTATCTATTGTTCTCTAAGTGCTTTGGTGGGTCACTAAAAATCGACGTGTTATTACTGTTAGGATGAAATAGAGTGGTTGAGTTAAAAAAAAAAAAAAAAAAAAAAAAAAAAATTGAAAAGAAAAAAAAAAAAAGGACCGATCAATTAGACCAAAACGGAATAAAAAGACACTTGGGAATAGCGAGTATGTGTGAAACGTAGTCCCCTGTCTCCGTCGCCTAAACAAGCGTGGAATGCAGGATCCAAGGCGACTATCATGTACTTGCCGACAAGAAGCATGCGCTTGGATCCAAAAGATCTAATCATCTTTGTCTAAAAAAAAAAAAAAATTGGATCCAGTTTGATCCAATCATAAAAAAAAAAAAAAAAATTTATTGTGTTGAATAAAGTCACTTTTGGTTCCCTTGTATATGCCAATTGATTTGATGTAGCATTCAAAGACAAAGTAGCTCAATCAAATAGGATTAGGTTCATCTTAGCAAGTGACCTTCAGACAGAGATATGGGAAACATCGAACACTTGTGAATATTCGCCAACATCTACATCTATATCCATCTTCTTAATCTTTTCATTGTGATTGTGGTTTGTTAGTTTCCGAGTATTGTGGCTTGTTCGACTATCTAATTAGAGTTTATTTACTAATAATTGAATTGAATTTGCAAGGTACCTCCTCCTGTAGTCATTTTGGATTCGTTCATTGATATGTCACAAATAGACGGAGTTTGAAATATAGGTTTTGTGGGTATATCTCTAGTAAACCCTCACGAGACTATAACTCGTCCACTAGGGACACCTAGGGGTTTAAAGGCTTGTTATTTATGCTAAAAATGACCGTAGCCTCGACGACACGGAGTTGTTGTATTTTATTGTTTTGTTTTGTTTGATTTGCTCGAGGACTAGCAAAGTCTAAGTGTGGGGGAATTTGATAGGTGTAGAATACACCGTATTTAATATCTAGTATTTATGCTTTCTTTGCGAGTTTTCTTGTAAATTATGTATCTTATGTGTGCTTTTGAGTTTATTAGGTGCAATGGAGTCATTTGGAGCAAAAAGACCAATTGGAACTCGTTCAAATACAAGATTTCTACTTTTCATTGTGTAGAGAACGAGAAGACGAAGGCAATGGCGAAAGAATGAAGTCATTCCGAGTTCGTATGAAGAAGTTATGAGCAAAAGAACTCCTAAGACTAAAAGGGCTCAATTGTCATTTTCAAAGGGCAGGTGCTATTGGGACCCCCACTGTGCGTTAAGGGGCAGTCATCATGTTAAGGGATGTCCTGTTTCAAAGGAACTATAAAGAGCGATCAAGTCAATTACTAGGGGCACCTTCATCTTCATATTTCAACGTGAACTCGACGGAGGTTTGGTTTTGGAAATATTACAGCAAACAGTCATTCTAACGCCATTAATGATGGTATACTCTTCGGTGATTGATGGAAAGGAAGTCGGGGTTCTTTGTTAATGATGGGGTCATTGACCAGAGGTAACACGGACGAGGGAATGGTGATTGATGGAGTTTTCTTGATCTTTTGCCATTGACGACATGTTGGCGTTGATGATTCAAGGGTAGTTTCGGTTGTACATGGAAGAGCTCGAGTCAACAGAGAGAGGAATAGCTCGAGTTTGGTTTTGATTCTCGGTAATGGAGATGGCGGTGATGACGTACTCGTGGTGCTGTTGTTGTGGTATCAAATAAGAGGTTGTTGATACCGCCAACCATGGAAGTTGAGCTCGAGAAACAGACGGGTATCATTGTTGCTTGACGATAGAGTTTGGAGGTTAACATGATGGAAGATATGGAGCATTCGACGGGTGTTTCTTTGTCATTCTTGGCGGAAGAGCTAGTGACAGGGAGCATGGCGATGAACGTTCTTGCCATTGTGGAGGATGACACCGATGGCGAGAGTTCAACTCGAGATGAAAATACAGAGAGCGCTCGAAGAACAAAGTGGAAGAAAGAACGACGATTCTTTGCCATTATTGGCGATTGACGATGAGAGCAATAACGGTGATGACGAAGAAGTTTATGGAGATTCGAGCTACGAACGAAGAGATGAGAGTCTCGTTGCTGCCGTTGTTTCCATGGTGATGCATGATTGGTTGCTGGAGCCGTTATGGGACCGAGTGTCGGGGGAGATCGAGTCTGTCATGGCAAACATTAAGAAGATAGACTTGAGTCGTCACTTTGTTAGGAGTTGGATTTGGATGAAGTGGGTAAGTCTCGTGACCGAGAAACTAGTTGGGAAGATTTGCTTTGTTTGAGATTACTATGAAGAAGATTTCGAGTTGTGGAAAGATTTAACGCGGAATGGAAATGTAGGAGTTCGTTACAACGGGAAGCATCAAAGCTGGATGTATAGTTGAGATTTGAGCAGGTCGTTAGCTCACACAAGCCATACCGAACTAACTGACCAATCGAGTTCATGACTCACACTTTGTTAAAACTACTTCGTGTCACACCGGATATTATCACTTGATTTGTCCCGCACGATTTTCTTCTCAGCCGACTGTGAATCCTTGTTTAATGAGGAATTCACGTGACTAGGGTTGGTGAAGGCCTATAAATAGCCGTGTTTAGCATACTAAAGAATATAACTTTGGGTGGAGATCTTTTTCTAATTCTTTTTTTTCTCTACTTGTTTTCTAGGGTTTAGAACATGAAACTTCTCTTTCTTCTTGTGATGAACTCCATGAATAAGAGTACCTAAGTTTATTATTGGTTATGGAATAGTTGGATTTCGCAAAGCATGATTCTTTGATTCAATATATTAGTTTTGTCTCATATCTATCGTTTGCAATTCTCTGAAAATAATGTTTATGATTGATTGATTGTTTTGTCAAGTTGCAAATTGGTAGAACTTCTAATCACATCTATTGCTAGTCTAGGGTTTATTATACGCAAAAGTGATATTCCTTGAATATAAGTAGCATAATATGATTATAGTTTGTAGTGATATATTCTTATGATCATATGTGAATCGTAACCTTTGTTAAATTGAATTAGTGCGCTTTCCACGTTCAATTGCTTTGATTGGCCTGACTTCATAGAACTTAATGCATCTAGGGAATTAAACTTGATTAGTGCTTTTACACGTTAGGTTGTTCCTTTAGGTAGAATTCATATTCGCATCTTTTAATGTGTTTGTTGATGACATGAGGAGGTTTGCGGGATATTCTTGCGATCAAGGTATTCTAGGGTCTTTGATAAAAGTTGAGATTAAATACCAATTCTAGTTATTGTGAAAAGCATGTTAGTGAATGAAAACGAAATCCTTAACCAATACTTCTTATCCTTGAATTTATTTGTTTACTTTTCTTTATTTTATTTTATTTTATTTTATTATATAAAAATCACAAAACTACCGGTGTTATTTATAGGGAACCATAACAATTTGACAACCTAGACCTCTCTGTGGGATCGATCCTTTCTTGCCCTTGCTATATTTATATTTTGAGTAGTAAGAAAGTGTAATTATATTTGT
>JAJJWW010003165.1:0-21445 GCA_023531295.1 Papaver armeniacum | reverse complement strand
CAATCACATGATCTTTGTCTAGTGGACAAAGAAACCAATTAAATTGGACGTAGGTTTTTCAACCATGCATGTGATAATTACCGTGAAGGTAATCAAGTTCCAGTAACACCAAATTTTGGTGATTACAGTTTCACTAAAGGAATAAAAACTATAAACCATCTTTCAATGGATTTTATTTTTCTTTCTCCATGAAATAATAGGAGAAGAAAGGCTAATCAATTTATTGGTCAAAATCGATCACCCACGACACATATATAATGAAAAATAATAATTAATTACATGATATATTATATACTTATATAGCATATATAAACAAAAATACTTAAACCTCGTACTTAAAATTACCCTGTGCAAAGATCTCGAATATATAGCTTGGATGAAAAAGAAGATATGTAACTTTGTATATGCATTTACAAAGTCCATCCAAGCGTTTGTGAGTTCCTGGCATAAAATACGAAACAGGAGAGAAAGTTAGTGGATGGTTTATATATACAAAAATAATTCAATTTAATTTAAAGATTGGAAAAAAAAAATGGAAATTTCTGAGGAACCCATGTTTGGTTCCTCTCTCTTCTAGAAACCCGTCATTAAAATACTATATATCTGTAGCCCAAAACACAAAATGTATGGTTGAGATTATTAGTTTAAGATTGATTTTAGATTACAAACTTTCAACAGGACCAGATTAACCTTTACCTATTATACGAATAAGAAAATTAAAAAAGAAAAATCAATAATTAGCGGTCTACAGGTTGTCTACTCACCGACTAATTAGGCTTAGAAAAGGATAATTAAGTTTTTCCATGCATGCTACGTATGCGTAATTACGTGTATCCACAAACTGTAGTTGCAGGAAATCCTACACTACACCCCTCACCAGAATCCACACAACTAAGCCATTGAAGATGAACAATTATAATTTTTATTGATTAATTCCTTGAATGTTTACAAGATAAAATGGAAAAGAGCTAAAGAAATTACAATCACTACCAGCTTTCTCTCTCTTAATGACTTGCCTAACACTCGGAAAAAGATCCCTCACAACTGTTGATGGGTGAAAACTACTCCTGCAGAATTTGGTAATTTGGGGTGTGGATGAGGAATGAATCTAAACCTTCAACAAATGCATTTGCGCGGTGAGTGCTTGTAGATTCGAGAGATCAATGCATGCAAGTCCGGCCTAAACCAAGAAATGGTCGTTCCCGGACTTGTTTCGGTCACAAAGTGAAGGAGATGGGGTTGATCTTAGGGAGGGAAGCGAAGAAGGTGTTGAGATTGTGAAGGTGTTGGCTTGCTTATGACTTGTAATGAAAGGATGAGCAAGCTTACGGTTGATGCAAGCAGGCTCTGAGTGTTTGAATACGGTTTTTTGTATTAACACTTGGTTTCTGTCGTCTGAACTTGTGTTGTTCTCCGTATTCCTTTGTTGTTTTTGGAAATAGGGCGGAGACCCTATTTATACAAGTCATTGAGCCTCATTCACGTTTCTCGTGGGAAGTGGAGGTAGTGGAATGATGGAGTAGTGGAGTTGTGTGTCGGTAACACACGACCGGTCTTTACCCACTTTTCCCTGTTCATCTCTAACCGTCCATGACTTCCTAACACGTTCTTGTGATGGCGCGTTGCACGTGCGCACGCCGTAAACCGCCGCATCAACCAATACCCCAAATGCATCCCCAGTTTGTGACATGATTGATGTCTGAATGTGGATCGTGGATCCACGAAAGATAGCATGTAATGTTGAATTGAATAATCTGCGTTATTCGGAAAGTCGATACTTGTGAAGTACCGTGTGTATTTTATGCGTGTCAGCATTACGGTGTGGTACAAATGATGGGTAATGACTCCTCACTAACCAAATAACTCCTGACCGTGTTTGTATAACCAAGTCTGGGTGAAGTCGGACGGATGAGATGATGTTTGAGACACTCATCTGCGACCGTTGATGAAATCAGGGTTTTTAAAGAGGTGCGCAAGCATCACTCTTCAGCTTGGTCGAAATCAAGCATGGGAAGGATTTTGTAGAGGACCGACCATACATGCGTGTTGACGGCATGATGGTGTATACGTCCATGTCTCACCGTCTCATGAAGATGTAATCTAGGCCACTCAATTTGACCGTCAAAGAGGAGTGGTTGAGATCGGTTTGCGGCAGAAATCCCTTGCCGCAAAGGAGTTGGAAACCGCATGACATCCCAAGTTTGGGCGTGCGTTCCAAGACGACCCATCTTGGTCGGTCTTGGTCGATCATACCAGCGTGTAGGTGGTAGGCTAGTGTTCACACCTATACCTGATTATCCCATGAAAACGTGATCTAAGCCACTCAAGTCATCCTGAAGTTGAGCGGTCGAGACTCGGTTTAGGATTTGGGAGATGTAACCGCGAGTTTGGTCGGGCGTTTTGGATTAGCCGGCATGGTATGCCTTGGCCGACCGCAAGAGGAGGTAGATGGGCCCACGGTGGTCATGCTGGTATGACCGCCTTGGTTAATCCAATCTGTGACCCTCCATTCGTGCCCGGAGAAGATGGACGCGCGTGATGACTTGAAGCCCTAATTTTGGCTTTCAAAGCCGCGCGACCATGCTCTTTGGGCGGACAATTTGTTGTAACCAACCATGGTTGGCTTTGACCGATTGGTCAAGTGTGTAGGCGGTCACACGGTGATTGTGTCGACATGCTCCGGCCCTTTGATTCTACATCTACACCCTCCATCTATGCTGCGAAGATGGACGGTTGAGACCGTTTTGCGACACATGTAATATGCCGCAAACCCTAATTTAGGTTTTCCGTCCATAATGCTTGGTATGGACGGTTTCTTGGCAAGCGAAGGCCAATGGTCGACCATGCGGGGTCGGTTGTGTGTATTCCATACCGCTTGGGGTGATGGAATTGATGCGTGGTCATCCAATCATGCTTGTGGAGTTGGATGACTGCGATCGATCATATCCGAGACCGATCACAGTCAAGTCCGGATGCTCAATCGGGCTAGTATAACACACCGAGAGGGGCTCAATCGGGCTAGTATAACACACCGAGAGGGCTCGGGCTAGTATAACACACCGAGAATCACCTATACTGGGTATTTCGTACATGGTTTCATTATAGTGCTTGGAGGTTCGTGTTACTCTGTAAGAGTAACACTCGGTCATGCCACACCGATAATGAGTACAGGGAAATACAAGACCGATATGAAATTCACGGGAAGGGATTGTTGCTACATGCTCCAACCAGGAGGAATTTCATGTATTCACAAGAATGGGATTGTTTCTACATGCTCCATTCTTGGTGAATTAAGTGAGGAGTATCCGTCACTTATAAACGGCTTTATCTTTTACAAGATGTCGGCGCATGATTTTTTGGTTACTTACAAATTTAACCTTAAACGAAAATCCACCATCAACATTAAGTCCCACCTAGCACATAATGGTTACATTATTGTGTGGTAGGCATGAGATGGTGACATACATACGTGAGAGAAAGGCGGATAAAAGGAGTTTACCCTAAGAGTGTTGGTCGACCGCTAGTTTACCACGCCGTTACGCTTGTATGGAATCCTTTGGTGGGGCCGGTTTCTTTCTTTGGGTATTTGAATCAAAAAAGAGGAAACCAAATAAGGGAGGAATCCTTCTTCTATCGGATTCTTCTAATTTTTTGTCTATAAAAGAGACAAAACCCCTTTCTTTTCCTCACGAGTTTTTTTTTTTTTTTTTGTTGAAGCAGCTCCTGGGTCTTCACTGCCGTCGTCAATTCTTGCTGTTGCCGTCACGTGAGCTGCTGCTGCTTCCGTTGCGGAAGGCATCACTGCGCGCCGCCGAGGTAAGTTCCGCTCTTTTTTTTTTTTTTTTTTTTTTTTTTTTTTTTTTTTTTAGAAAGTAAAACCCTAGTTTGTTAGGTAAACACTTTCGTAAGACATGTGCATGCTTAGCTTTTTCCGCCATCTAGCTTGAATCCCGTAGACACAATTCCCATGAATAAAGAAAATTGTGTTGTGATGTATGCGGATGAATGCGGGCCCGCCGTGTATGCTTAACGTGGGTCTTATCACATATGCTTGACTGAAATTTGAAACTTATACCGACTTGAAAGTTATACCGAGAACTTGAAGTCAATACTGAGACCGAAACTTGTCTGGGACTAAAATTCGTCAGGCCCGAAATCGACCGAATTTTGTGCCGGATTTGAATGGTATTTGGACCGGCCATTGCATGCTCCGCTCGTGAGTTGTGTCTTGCCGTGTGTGACTACACTTCTCATGTGCTTTCATACAAGTTCTAACTCCTGTCTTTTATCTCATTGCGGTAGAAAGAAGAGACTCCTATCAACATGTCTTAGAAGGTAATCTGGTGCCAAGTCGGGAAGTGTTGACGACTTCAAGGATATGCCGAACATCAATGATGAGTTGTTCATCTCGCCTTTTCCAAATATTAGGAAGCATCCTTCTCATAAGATAGTCTTGCTTTCCGATTCGTAAAATATGGATGTCGACCCATTTTCTTCTTCCGCACTTGTGATGAGATTTTGTCTCCAAAGGAACGAATATCCGCCTTCTCCTATTGACTTCAAGATTTGCCATGCTCCACTGGGTTCTTATGAAGGATGGATGAGACGCATGTTGAGTAATGAGGGCATTAAGGACAATTTGACCAAAGCACGAATTCTTGATGCGGTCATGGCATCTGCTACTCTCGAAATTAGGAAAGACACCGCGGGCTTGATCACCTTCATTTCTCGGTGGCGTATTTCCACTCACACAGCCATTTCTAGATGGGGAGAGATGACTATTACTTTGGAGAGTGTAGCTGCATTAATGAACCTGCTGTTGCTGGAAGTCTTTCTTACGAACTCTCTGACACGGAGGAGAGTAATTATGCCGCTATACTTCAAAAGGTAGCGGAATTCGACAACTGGAGAAGGAGGAGAAAAAGATGCGAAATGCTTCTACACCTGGTGGGTTTCGGAGTGGTCTTACACGAGTTGGAAAACGAGCTCACTGATCGCGTTCTGTCTCTATGGCTATCCGTAGAGACGTATTTGATGACGGTTCCTAAAGAGGACAATTAGACGTAACCTTGTCAAAATTGCTATAAGGTCATGCGCAGGTGAAGTTCTTCCTCTAGGTGCATTGTTCCTTGGATCATTTGTATTCTCACCCTGACGCTTTAGCAATGGATATGCATGTTTCTAACGGGTACAATAAGGTGGAGTCGCACGTTCACTTCGCTTTCCTTCAGCGCTCTTATGGGAACACTTGAAGTTATGCTCCTACTCTGCACCTTCACTCGTTAACTTGTACGGCGGCTCGAGAATACTCCGATGGAATAAGAAGCGTCCTAAAGCCGGTGCGAAACTTGTGGAGGTATTTGACAACATTTCTTCAGATTTTCGTCCATGGGGCCGATTCACCCTTCCATCGTTCGGCCAAAGACCTTTGCTTGACGATCCTGGCGTTGTGTTGCGTCCGATGTCAAGACCATGAGATCTGGGAAATTATTTACCTGTTGCATTCCAGGATATGTCCCATCTCTATTCGACGGAGAATTTTCTCGTGACTCCGTACAACATTGACAGGGCTGCTCGCCAAATGGGATTCGATCGGGTGTCCCATTTATCCGTCCACTAGGGGCTCCGGAAGAATTCCTTCCACAAAGTCTTAACGCCAATGTGTTCTTAGACCGGTTGAGCCTTCCCTTCTCGCCTATTGGGAGAAACCCGGTGGTGACCGACGGGTATAAAGAATTTTGGGGAAACAACCTGTGATCTTCCAGAAATTTTCGAAGAGTGTTGTGACGAATTCCCGTAGTGAGCCATCTTCGACATCTTGACGAAGCATTTCCTGTTGAAGCCACTTCCGGCCAAACGGACAAGAGCCGAGGATTGCGATCCCAAGTAGGAGAGAGACCTAAGAGGCAAGCATGCGGTCCTATAATCCTCAATTCTTCCAATATGCGGGTACTTAAATCTCCTCCCATCGGTTCTTTCATTTCTCCAGTGTAAGTTCTTCTAAAACGATCCTTGTTTTAAATCGGGAATTTCGAAGGATAATGCCTTCACAAGGTTGGCACGCATTCAAAACGGGAAGGCCGGCAGATCTTGGTCTTCATGCTGAGAAGTCTGGCGGTACGGACCTTCATGCTGAGAAGTCTGGAGAAACCGCTCCTTTTCCTGACCACGACAGAGATGATGCAAGCTCGGTTGAACAAGGCGCTTTCCTTAGTGATCTTGTCGACGGGGTCGTGACGGAAATCAACACCAGTGAAATAGATGCCGTAAGGAATGCAAGAGAGACGGTGGCAGCCCAGTTGAGACGGCTCCCCTTGACATCCATCCTGAACAGGCTTCGGACCACATGGCTATTGTGGTGACCTCTTCGAAAGGCCTCCCGTGAATCGACAAGACTCCCGGTCGCCGAATTGCCGGTGATGCGGCACTGGGGCTTTGTTCGATCCTCCTTTTACCGGTCCCTTATCCGGTCATGTGTTGGTTGGTGGATTCAGCGTGCCGGTTCAGTTTGAAAAGTTGTACACGACAACTGGAAGAAACACGGCCATATTGCTACCACCGCGAAGCTCGAGTCGTCTTGCATTGGTCAACCGCGTCCAAGAAGCTTTAGTTTCCATCCGGGGATGAGCGCTGCGGCCCGGTGGAACAGTTTACAAGAGGTGGTTGAAGATTGGAGGTGCCATCTCGGACGTGTTTGCGCATGCGGCTTCAATGCTCCCTGGTTCTTCAAAGGGTTCTCCGAGATTCGGGAGCTCCGAAACTACATGATGAAGTCCCTTCCACACATGGACCGTGTTGCTCGTCGGGAAGAAGAGGTTGAGAGGTTGTCTAAAGAACCTGGAGCCAAGCGGGCCGTGCTCCAAAGGATGAAAGTCTCTCTTGCGCGAGAAGGATGAGTTGTTCTTTGAAGGACTTTCCTTGATTTGTGCCATATACTTGTCTCTTCTTTTTAGATGTTTCTTCTTTTTGAGTGATAGTGAGGATTTTCTTTCGTAATTTGGCTTAGGTTTTGAATAGGTAATTGAATTGGCTTATTTTTGAGATAGTTTTGTGAACAACCTTTTTGAAAGGGATTATGTTAAATGAAATTTGCATCTTGGTCATGAATGATTGCGCATGAAATTGCAAATGTTATGTAAAAGGGAGGTACGAATGGAAACAAACATGGCGTTTGATCACTGAGCCTCTTTTTCCACATGCGGGATGCTAAGTCCCCAGTGAATTCTAAACTATCTCTCTTGTAAAGTTGTTGAGTAAAACTTACTTGTTTTTGAAGCCTCACTACATCAAACCGGAGTAGCCTCTCTAAGAAAATCCTCATGGCTATCTTTACGAACCAGAGCTTCTCCCAACAATGCGCTTCAAAGCGCTGCATTCACGGGTGGGGTGGTGAAGGAGCCGGTGGTAATGACGGTACCTCGGGTCCATTACTTCCTGATCGGTAGGCGGACTCCATCACAGGGGTAGCTCCACCTCTCCATTTCGCACCCCACGTCTCCGGCAGCTCGGAATCTTCTTCATTGGGAAGGGGAAATGTAAGTACCTTGAGTCTAGCTTTTTCCTGCGTTAGCGGGCGTTGCAATGTCTCCCCGTGGCTTCGATGTGGAATAGGAGATGAAGTTGGAAGACTTGCGAGTGTCATCATATCTGCGGATCGCTTGCCTAGGTAGAGGGATGTGGAAGGTGTCGTAATGTCACCGCCGAGTGGCCAGTTGAACGCTCCCATCCTCTCGTATTCGGGCATTTCTGATTGATTTCTCCTTCCTCAAGCGTTTCTTGATTGGTTGGAAGGCCGATGCGGATTGGACAGTCTTCCGTGCTTCAATAAGAGTTTTGAAATACAAATCTTCTAGCAGGCTCCATAGGCTGCGGCTCCCTTTCTTTATCCTAAGCAGACATTGTAGTACTCCGGGCAAGTTTTTCCTCTGTGGAGTTTCCTCGAGTCTTCGTCGGCGGGGCCATGTTGTTCGTCTCTCCTGAGTCCCCTGTGATTACGTGCTCTTTTTGCCTCTTCACCGGTAAAGGTGTGACTCCTGGCTAATGATTCAACATTTCTTGTGCTGCCTGAGTAGATGCTCGTCGACCCTTCTTGTAATTGTGCCGCTATATCATTCAAAAGGCGAAATGTCTCGCTCGCCTCCCGGTGATACCGAAGCTTGATTTGCCAAGACATCCTCCAGCATTCAGCTATGCTTCCCATGATATCTCGAACACTTTGTAGTTTTAGGATACATTGCGAGATGGAAACCCGAAAATTGAGGATTCAATTTTATGCAACCGATAGATCAATCTCCCACCGTGGTCGCCAATTGTTGATGGGTGAAAACTACTCTGCAGAATTTGGTAATTTGGGGTGTGGATGAGGAATGAATCTAAACCTTCAACAAATGCACTGCGCGGTGAGTGCTTGTAGATTCGAGAGATCAATCATGCAAGTCCGGCCTAAACCAAGAAATGGCCGTTCCGGACTTGTTTCGGTCACAAAGTGAAGGAGATGGGGTTGATCTTAGGGAGGGAAGCGAAGAAGGTGTTGAGATTGTGAAGGTGTTGGCTTGCTTATGACTTGTAATGAAGGATGAGCAAGCTTACGGTTGATGCAAGCGGGCTCACGAGTGTTTGAATACGGTTTTTGTATTAACACTTGGTTTTACGTAAATCTCCGAACTTGTGTTGTTCTCCGTATTCCTTTGTTGTTTTTGGAAATAGGGCGGAGACCCTATTTATACAAGTCATTGAGCCTCATTCACATTTCTCGTGGGAAGTGGAGGTAGTGGAATGATGGAGTAGTGGAGTTGTGTGTCGGTAACACACGACCAGTCTTACCCACTTTTCCTGTTCATCTCTAACCGTCCATGACTTCCTAACACGTTCTTGTGATGGCGCGTTGCACGCTGCACGCTGTAAACCGCCAGACCAATACCCCAAAGTATGCATCCCCGATTTGTGACATGATTGATGTCTCGGAATGTGGATCGTGGATCCACGAAAGATAGCATGTAATGCTGAATTGAATAATCTGCGTTATTGAAAGTCGATACTTGTGAAGTATCGTGTGTATTTTATGCGGTGTCTGCATTACGGTGTGGTAAAGTGATGGGTAATGACTCCTCACTAACCAAATAACTCCCGACCGGGGTTGTATAACCAAGTCTGGTGAAGTCGGACGGATGAGATGATGTTTGAGACACTCATCTGCGACCGTTGATGAAATCGGGGTTTTTAAAGAGGTGCGCAAGCATCACTCTTCAACTTGGTCGAAATCAAGCATGGGAAGGATTTTGTAGAGGGCCGACCATACATGCGTGTTGACGGCATGATGGTGTATACGTCCATGTCTCACCGTCTCATGAAGATGTAATCTAGGCCACTCAATTTGACCGTCAAGAGGAGTGGTTGAGATCGGTTTGCGATAGCGTCCCTTGCCGCAAAGGAGTTGGAAACCGCATGACATCCCAAGTTTGGGCGTGCATTCCAAGACGACCCATCTTGGTCGGTCTTGGTCGATCATACCGACGTGTAGGTGGTAGGCTAGTGTTCACACCTATCCGACATCCCATGAAAACGTGATCTAAGCCACTCAAGTCATCCGGTGAAGTTGAGCGGTCGAGATCGATTTAGGATTTGGGAGATGTAACCACGTGAGTTTGGTCGGGCGTTTTGGATTAGCCGGGCATGGTATGCCTTGGCCGACCGCAAGAAGGAGGTAGATGGGCCCACGGTGGTTATCTTTGGTATGACCGGCCTTGGTTAATCCAATCTGTGACCCTCCATTCGTGCGGAGAAGATGGACGCGCGTGATGACTTGAAGCCCTAATTTTGGCTTTCAAAGCCGCGCGACCATGCTCTTTTTGGGCGGACGAATTTGTTGTAACCAACCATGGTTGGCTTTGACCGATTGGTTAAGTGTGTAGGCGGTCACATGGTGATTGTGTCGACATGCTCCGGGCCCTTTGAGTCTACATCTACACCCTCCATCTATGCCTGCGAAGATGGATGGTTGAGACTGTTTTGCGACACATGTAATATGCCGCAAACCCTAATTTAGGGTTTTCCGTCCATAATGCTTGGTATGGACGGTTTCTTGGCAAGCGAAGGCCAATGGTCGACCATGCGGGGATCGGCCGTGTGTATTCCATACATGCTTGGGGGTGATGGAATTGATTCCATACCATGCTTAGGGGTGATGTCATCCAATCATGCTTGTGGAGTTGGATGATCTGCGATCGAATCATATCCCAGAGGCGAGTCCGATACGGTCAAGTCGGATGCTCAATCGAGGCTAGTATAACACACCGAGAGGGGCTCAATCGGGCTAGTATAACACACCGAGAGGGCTCGGGCTAGTATAACACACCGAGAATCGGCCATACGGGTATTTCGTACATGGTTTCATTATAGTGCTTGGAGGTTCGTGTTACTCAGTAAGAGTAACACTCGGTCGTCATGCCACACCGATAATGATTCATTATAGTGCTTGGAGGTTCGTGTTACTCTAAATACAAGGCGATATGAAATTCACGGAAGGGATTGTTGCTACATGCTCCAACCTGGAGGAATTTCATGTATTCACGAGAATGGGATTGTTGCTACATGCTCCATTCTTGGTGAATTAAGTGAGGAGTATCTTTTACAAGATCATGATTTTCCTTATAAACGGCTTTATCTTTTACAAGATGTCAGCGCATGATTTTTTGGTTACTTACAAATTTAACCTTAAACGAAAATCCACCATCAACAACAACAGACTTGCTCGACTCTTTATATAGGGTAGTACACAATGGATGACAGCTAAGTTTGTCAACATTTATTTTTGAATGACTTGCGAAATATCGCAAGTGTACAAATATATAATCTCGCAATTCTTCTGAATCTCGCTAGGTCTTCACATCTTTCTCGTGTTTTAGCTGTCGTCATTCATTGGGTCATTTATATTACTCGTTTGCGACACTTTCGCAATGCTGTCGTTTATTGATCTCGCGAAGTATTGATGTCGCGATATTCTGATCCTACATCTTGCCTCTTCTCATGTCTTCTCTGCGAAGAAGAGAATGTCATGAGAATTAGTATTTTAAAATGCCGCAACTGTTCATATTTATCTGTTACGATCCCGTACTTTTACACAGAATTTATTACACATGTTTCTTCTTCCACTCTTTTCTTGACACGTCTCTTTCAACCGTTTTTTCTTGACCATTCACGTCCCCTCTCGCATTAAATGCATTTATCTTCTCTAGAATTCTCCTCTATATATAGTTTTCTCACCCTCCTCTTCTTCTTTTTACTTTCTCTCTGCAATTTTTCTTCAATTCTCCTCCTCCGCAATTTACGTTTCTGCTACTGTAAATCTTCCTTTTCTTCTTTCTCTTGATCTTCAATTCTCTAATCATTCCCATATTCTGAGAATGGCTCCACCTGGTCGTAGATACGAAACCCTTTTGGGTGAGACTCAAAAGAATTTACAAGAGAAGGGTTTCACCTTGTCTACTATTCCCAATCAAGAATCTTCATCTATTCTTTACGCAAAATTGTTTACTTGATCATCATTGTGATGATCGAGAAAATCATAATCTCGCTAGGTCAACTCCTCGCAGTCTTCCCATTCCTCTCTACAATCCCGAACTGCCCCTGTTCTATGAAATTCTTGCTCATGAGAAATTCTCGCGAGCTATTTATCAATTAAGTGGTGATTGCATCCGTCTAATGCTTGAATTCACCAATCGTGGCGCTGGTAAGGGATCTCTATATCCTGATAACGTCAGAGATCCTAAATTCGCAAACTTAGAGATAGTCGCTGAAAAGTACTTAGTAGAAAACGTTTTTGAAAATTATGAAGTGATAAATATGAAGAATGATAAATCTCGTTTGGGGTGCTCGATTGAAAAGAAAAGAGAACGTTCCCGACGATAAGATACTCATGTTAGATATTGATTGGCACTCTGGCAAGAACAATGTTCCTCGCTACTCTAAAGATGAGAAGTGGTGTGTCTTTCCGCTATTTTTGAATGGACCTTACATTTCAGGTTCCAATGTACTCCCTGCAAATATCGCAAATTATCATCCTTGGGTATTTAATTGGCCCGAGAAAGCAAAAGAGGTATATTTTCTAATTTTCATTCGCTTTGCGATGTTTCCTTCCTTTTATATCTACTAAACTTGCGAAATTTTCAGATCACTAAATTGAGAAAAAGTTATGAAAGAAATCCAAAGCCCAGTATTTTGGCGATACTTCGCTCAATCACGGATGAAGTAAGAAATATTTTTCTTTATTATTTTTAACAATATTGTTGCCTCTGTTTCTTATCTTCATTCGTGTGCGAAGGTTGGCGTTGAAGAAAATGATGTTTCTGAAGCTGCGAAGGCTAAAGGCAAGAATAAGATTACTCTTCGCAAGGATAAATCTTCTGCTCCATCTTCTAAAAACGGAAAATCCATTCCTCTTCTCACTCTAATTCCCAAACCGGCGAGAACTCCGATGAAGATAATGATGAGGTTGACACTTCTTTTGCGAAGGAGAATCATTCAGTCGAATCTGCTATGGCGCAACTGTCTAGTGTTTTCTCTGATTCTATGCAAGGAATGGGAGATGATCGTTTTTCTGCCACGTGCAAAGCTCTCGCAAATATCTGCGATGCCCCCCTGCTAACGGATAATGATTCTTTTCGTGGAGTTTCCAGGACAATGACTCCCAGTTTCTTAAATGCACTTAGTGCCTTGGTATGTTCATATTTCTTTATTTCTGCGTGATTTCAATTATAAACCTTATCTCAACAATTTCTTTACTTTCCTTTATAGTCTGGGAGAGCTTCCTTTGTTGTTGCCTCAGATCTCGAGAAAAGGCGCAACAATCTCGAAAAGAAAAACCTTCAACTTAAGGAGAAGAACAAAGAATTGGAGGCTGAAACTGTTTCTCTTCGCAAGAGAGATAAAGAACTTGGAAATGAAACTGCTGTTCTTCGTGAAAAAATCAAACAATTGGAAGCTGAATCTTCTTCTCAGAAGGATAGAATATCTAGCCTTCATAATTCTAATCAACAACTTTATGGTATAAAATTCTTCTCCTTTTTCTTATTCTTATTTTGTCGTTTACTTTTCTTTATCTGACTTATCATTTTCGCAGACATTTATAATCTTTCTGATGAAGCTATTCTTCTTCACATATTTCCCGAGCCTATGGATAACGATGCTCTTCTTGCCCATCTCAATAATTCTCTAAATAGCTTTTCAAATGACAGAATCAAACATCTTTCTTTGAACGAACTTCAATCCAGACTCCGTCTCTTAGAAGCAGATCATAGATCTAGCTTAAGTTTAGCCAACCAAATGAAACATCCGCATCTTAGTTCCCAAGAAAAAATTAGTATTTTAAGGAAGAAAGTTAGCGATCTTATAGATGATAAAGATCGCATTGCTAATCAAGGCGCTCAAGCGTTAGCAGAATTTCAAAAAGCTCTTCTTGAAGTTCAAATTGAGCATGATGAATCTATTCGTCAAAATATTGTTCTTAGCGAAAGAGAGAATCAAATTCGTTCTCTTCTTCTTATAAATAACGACGATGAATTCGCTTGGGCTGCGAAAGTTCTAGATAATGCCAGAAATAACTTAGGTGTTAACGTTAGCCTTCATGCTGATCAAACTGCTTTGGTTAAAGACATGATTTATGACAGAGAAGGTTGTTAATGGTTCTTCTTTATTTTATCGCTTCTTTTTTATGAAACTGCCATTAAGTTATTAATCCATTATCATACGTTCGCAGAAGCTGAGAAGAGGTATCAAACAAGAATTGAAGAACTTGAATCTGAAAAAGAGCAACTTGCAAAGGACCTCTCTCTTCGCAACGATAAGTATTCCAAGCTTAAGAAGCAACTAAAAACTACTGTAGCGAATTTCAATAATGATGCTGTCCGTTTTCGCAATCAAACTATTAAGACAGTTTGCGAAGACCACGGTATTCCTCTTTATTCATATCCTTGTCTTCTTGATGAGGTTCCTAAGAATATACCTTCCTTGGATGTTTCTGATAGTGATGCTAGCGAAGAAGAGGAGTCCGATAAAGAGTCTGATGAAAAAGAAGAATGAACTGAGAGATAGCTCCATTTTCCTTTTTCTCTTCTTGTGATATTTGTACATTTATCCTTCTAGCCTTCCATTTTTGTAATCTTTTACTGTAAATCTATCATATGAAAATAAATAACAAGTTTTTACTCTAATCATTCCCATACTTTCCTCTGTTATTTATTTTCACATGAGAGATTAAATTTTTAATCTTTAAGTAACAATACTTCTTAGTTTCGCAAATGCTGTTGCTAACTCTTCACAAATGAATGAAGTAATATAGCCATCTTCGTAAGTTTATTTGCTTACTCAATTTCTTGTGTGGTCTTATCTTCATTTATGTTGAAATTCATCATTGCGACAAGATCGCAGGATGTCTTTACATTTTCATGTAATGACCCATTGATCTTGCCTTATCATTGCTCTTGTGTGGTCTTATTTTGCCTTCCTAGTTAAAGGTCTTATTTTGCCACCCCTCATTGCGACAAAATCGCAGGACGTCTTTACATTTTCATGTAACGACCCATTGATCTTGTCTTATCATTTCTTTAGTATTGTTACCTCTGCAGGATGTTTTTGTTGCGACAATATGACAGGCCTAGAAAATTCTTTCGAACTTAAATCCCCATGACATTGCCGTCGTGCGACGAAATCGCAGGACGTCCTTACATTTTCATGTAAAGACCCATTGATCTCGTCTTAAACTCGCGTTAGTATTATTGCCTCTTTAGGATCATTGCACAAATATGACAAGCCTAAATTTTCTTGCGAAAATAGAGCCTCATGACATTTGCGTCTTAAGACACTTATCAGCTCCCTAATGGAGGGTGCCGCCCTTATCATCTCCTTGGTTGCCCCTTCAAGGAGGCGTACATCGGCCATACAAGACTAGCTCCTCCCATCCGGTCTTAACAACAACCGAGTTGTTTTCGCAACCTCTTATCCCTTATACCTATAGGGCTTATGGTTACGAGACTGCACCCTAAGTGGAGTTTTCTTGGCCGAGTGCAAAGATGTGCCAAAACTTGCCAAGAATGGCCGAGACACTTCAAATGCCCTAGGCACTCTTGGCTCAACCGTGTACCTCGGCGCCTTGGTCATACACTGACTCCTTGGAATAGACCCTCGGTCGTCCAACCGAGTATAACCTTATATAGTTGGAAATCCAAGGTATCTCTCCCGGATGGGCTTTATTGACCCCAAATTTTCATGACTCGGGTTCCGGGGCGGTGTAACCTTTTCCATGAGCCATGTCAAGAGATACCCCCTTATATGACGCACTTTAGGTCTTACATTTGCCTCTTGCGAAATATCATTCGCGAACTAGGGTGTACGCCATAAAGGTTCGTCCCATTCACTCATTCTTTCATTTCACAATTCGTTCAATCATTCATTGATTTTTGATTATTTCTTCTCATTATCTTTGCGAAATTATCGCATAGTCTTGCTTCATTTTCTGCAATCTCGCTCTAATTATTTAACCAGATTTTCATATGTTCTATCTCGCGAGACTTTCGCGTACTCCTTCTTCAAACGTCATATTCTTTGTACTTTCGACAAGTCTTTTTCCTTCAAAACAATTTTTTTTTTTTTTACACAAATCTAAAGTCAATTATTCATTTCTTACACTTCTTACTTCTGTTGCTCTCTGCCTCTTCATTTAAATTTCCTGATATTTCCTTCCCTTTTGCGAAGTCATCGCAATTTCCATCGTCTTCGAGACATTGGTTTCGCAATGTATCTTCACTCTCACTTCTATTGCGTCCACCATCGATCTGTCCCTTCTTTGTGCTTCTTTAATGTTTTGTTTCCAGTTCTTCTTTTGAGCACCCTTTCCTCGCAAGATTCCACATCAACTTCATAGCACTTTTGTCCCTCAACCCAATCTCCTTTAATAACTCCAACCCACTTTGGGTTGAGGAAATTTGATGCACTGGTGGTAAGTCGAAGCTACACCCAAGATCTCATGTAACCAAGGTCGCCCAATTAATGCATTATAGGGGGATTCCACATCGACTATGCAAAACAAGATTTCAGTTGATAATCCTTTCAATGGTATTCGCATACGAGTTTCTCCTTTAGGTTTATTGGCAGTGCCATTAAAACCATAAATCTTATAGGTTGAAGGTATCAATTCTTCGTCTTTCCCTCCCATAGTCTTGTAAGTGTGGTAAAAAGGATGTTTACAGAGCTTCCAGTATCAATTAAGATTCTATTTATTGCCCACGAATTTTCTGCCCCATCATCTTCATCACCAACGGGTTTTGGGTTAATCTCCAATCTTATCACTAATGGACTATCATGCATCTCGCCACCCTCAGGTACTTCTTCTGCGGTAAAAGAAATAATCTGCGTTTGCCATTCTTTTAGTGGCGATGTCTTCACGATGTTCATTACTTCTCTATTGTCAGCATCTCTTGCGAAAACCCTACTGAGAACACTATCATGAAAATCTTCAATTGTCCTGTACGAATGTACGATAGAGTTGCAGAACAAGTGTTTGGCCTTCGCTCCAACTTCTACTACAAACGTTTCTTTCCCTTTTGTTGTATTTACTCTGTGAATTTCTGGAGGTGTTGGTAATGGTTGAGTCTTCTCTTCACATTTTAAGAAATGATTTAGCTTCCCTTGGTCTATCATTCTGAGGATGATTCTTTTTACATTCCTACAATCATTCGTTAGGTGTCCATGAAAATGGTGATAGGAACAGAATTCATGACTTCTGTCACATGGAGGCGGTTCATTCCCCATGTTCCATGGTGCAGGTATGTTTTCCATCAGGATTATAGCTTCCCATATTTTCTCCACGCTAGCGTTTAGTGGAGGCATCTTGATTTCTTCCCATACTACTCTATGACCTCGCTGCCCTCTATGATAATTATGCCTCGACCTCCATAGGTTTCTTGCGGCTGATCAAGTCTTTGAATTTTATTATTTCCGCCACGGTTGTAGAAATTTCTTTCTCTTTCAAATTCTTCCTGATCGCGACTTCCCATGGCTACCAACTTTTGCTGACCATCATCCGATATCATCATTCCTTGTTGACCTTGCGAGGTACTCGCCACATTGTTTATCAATTTGGGTAACAAACTTGCATTCGCAGCTCCTGAACTTGTATTCGCGACGGGGTATGATTCCATCTCATTTTGCTTTTCTTCTAGAGCTATATACTCCTCCTGAAGCTCTCGCAACTCAGTCATTGTGATTGTATTCTTGACTCAAAAAATTTGAATATATAACAGATTTGTCGCGAACATAGCATTAATGAATGATAAGATGAGATATCTCTCCTCCACACGACCAGCCATTTCGCTACACATTGTCTTCCATCTCACAGTTAGATGCTTCAAGCTTTCACCAACCCTTTGTTTTAACCCAAATACATCTTCAATACCAGGTCGCGAGGAATTATTACTTATATATGCCCCTAAAAATATAGCATGCAAGTGATTGAAAGATGTTATTGTATTCTTCGGTAGTCCTTCAAACCATTTCAAATCTTCTCCTGTCAAACTTGATGCAAAATATTTGCACAATATAGCATCATGATTCTCCCATTGTAACATACATCGCATATAAGCTTTGATATGTTGTATCGCACAAGTTGTTCCATCGAAAATGCTGGTTAATGTAGGTAGGTTGCACTTTGGTGGTATTCCTCCTAATTGTATATCTTGTGTGAACGGAGTTTTCGCAGCTTCTTTTATTGCTTCATCCAACTGTCTCTTTCCTCCTCCCCTTTCACTGTTCATCATTCCTCTCATTTCTGCCAATTCTCTCAAAATTTGTTCATTTACACCAGAATTTGAATCCATTGGTCTTTTTAATTCCGCTTCTCTTCTCCTTCGTTCATGTCTACTTTAACTTTCTTGTTCATCATTCTCTTCTCGTCTTTCTCTGCGATCTTCTCCTTCATTTCTTTCACGAATTCGCACACCGTTATATCTATCAATTTCTCTTCTTTGTTGCCTATCGGTTCTCCTTTGTACTCTTTCATATTCTTCATTGATATTACTATTGTTGTGATTTTGTTCTCGCCTTCTTTCTCGATTATCATGATTATTCTGGCGAATTGCTTCTTCCAAATCTTGATTTTCCATTTCTGTTCTTAATCTTTCCCTATCGCAGGCTAGACGTGCTTGTTCAGCATAGTGTCTTTCAATTTCATCTTCAATCTCTTTGTGCTTCCTCCGTGATTCTCTCTCATGCAATATTCTTCTTCCTTCTTCTTGATTTTATTCATCAACTAGATTATTCCGCCCCTGACGCTGCCTATTTCCTTGATTTCCATCATTCTGCCCATTTGGAAGAGTCTCGGGACGTGGGATATAACGATCTTCCATCATTTCTCTTCTCTCGCAATGTTCTGTGCTCGATTTTGCGCTTTGCTTCTTGGTTTTCTTCATCAGCATTTTACGTAGGTAAAATCCTCCTTCTTTCCTCTCTAACTGATCTTGAGCTTGACCTTGTAGTGCTTCTCGACCTTCTGTTTTGTAATCTCATGTTTTCCATCCTCAATTCATGATTTTGTCTTGTCAAATTTGCACGTTCCTCTTCCTCTAATCGTCTTTCTTCATGTATTGTTTGTCTCAACGCCTCTAATGCTGCGATCTCTTCATTTCCATGAATTATTTCTCCAATCCCTTCTCGGTCTCTCTCCTCTTGTCCATTGTTTTCCAATTGTTGTTCTTCTCCCCTTTCGTCCACAGAGTCTGATCTCCAAGTATGCACGCTTACTCTATCATAATCCACAGTTCTATTTGCTACTGGTTGAATTGGTGATTGAATTTGATTTTCTTCATTATTCCTTATATTCATTCTTGAGGATTCTCCCATTTCATTTCTTCCTTCTCCAGCAAGTATCCTGATAGGGTGTAGAATACATCCTATTTACTATCTATTGTTTATGCTTTCTTTGCTATTTTTCTTGTAAATTATGTATTTTACGCTTGTTTTGAGTTTTGTAGCTACTATGGAGTCGCACGAACGAAAAGAAGAAGAAATCACCCAATTTGAGAAAAAAGGCAAAATTGTCATTTCATGGGCGAACACTATCTGGAGCCCATCTAATGGATAAGGGGCAACTCTTTTGGAGGAGGACTAAAAACAGCCAGCTGATAAGGGGTGAGCACAGGTTATAGGGCACCCACTAGGGTATCCCTTATCTTATGCAATGGGGTGTCATTATCCAACCCTGCTTCTTTAACCTAAATCGAGAGAACAATTCTCTCAATCATTCTGCATCTGAAAGAGCTACAGCCGAGAAGCAGCCGTTGCTGCTGTTGATTTGTTCAAGAGATTGAGAGACAAAATTGAGGATAATTGATGAGAGATCGAGCGGGATTGTGAAATGAGATCAAGAACAGAGAGAGCTGAGGGTTTTGATTGTGCTGCTGTTTAACTCGAGAGGTAAAATTGAATCTGAAATCGAGAGATTTGAATCGAGCAGTTCATGAAGTATATTTTGATGCTCGAAATACAGTATGGGTGAGAATCAGAAATTCATAAAGAATGGTGGTTAGGGTTTGAGGACTTAGAATTGATAAATGAATTGAAGATGGGTTCGATCTGTGAGAGATGTAGATCTTGTTCTTTGTTCTTGAGAAATTCGAAGTGGGTTATGTGTATTGAACTGTGGTTGATTGAACTGGAAGAATTGTTGGTGATTCTCGTTAAAAGACAGGAATGAAGGGAAGATAAAGAACAACAGCTGCTTGAGAGGAAATGGCAGAAATTGATAGGTTCTGTGGATGAACCAGATCGAGAAGAGCTGGGTTTTTAAGCTTGAATCTTCAAATAATGTTGTTGTGTCAAGAATGGTGGTTGAAGTAGCTGTTGTGGATATTGGGAAGAGCTGAGATGGGTGGCATCTGAGGTTCGACAACAGAGAAGCAGAGATGTTGCTGATGTCGTGAATGAGATGATGGTGAATTGTTAAGGGTTTGCTGTTGCCGTTGAGGCTAGCAGAATGTTCTTGCAGCCGAAATCGAGAGAACAAGGGACTGAAATAAGCTGTTTGAAGCAGCAATTGTGCAAGAATGAAGCTGTTGATTTCACTTAGATGTATGTTAGGATCTTGTGCAGGAAATGGAGCATATGAGTTCTGGTACTGGTGGAATGATGGTGCTTCTGGTGACGTTGGGCATGTAACTGAGTCAGGTGGAGCATTACAGAGGTAGAGCCGAACCGACAAGAAATAGCATTCTGCAATGAGTGCCGAAAATCAAGCTCGAGGTGGTTTTGGTAGCTGTTGCCACTAATGACTGGTGCTGCTGTAGGAATGAAGCAAGCAGTGAAAGTACTAGAGTATGTTGTTGAATGGAGAATAAGAAGGTGTCTTGTCTATGGAGCCAGTGAATTTGTGTAGATGAATGTTAGGTTGCTGGTGTTCAAGTGAAAGCTGAGTCTATGCTGACAAGGCTATGGAGTTGAAATCTGATTCAGATGGAGATGGATTTGTGGTGTCTGAGATAGCCATAGAATTTGAAGCTGTGGTTGGTGGTTTTGAAGCTACAACAGCTGAGAAGTTAGATGAATGCATGAGATGGCCAGGCAAGTTTGAGCTCGAATTGAGGCAGAGAATGGTATGGATAATGGGACTGGTGGTGCAGGGCTGAGATAGTAGAGCTACAGAGCTGGGCACTGTTGCCTGGAGTTGAAATGGCATTGCAGGTGAGATGGAGTTGAGGCTTTCAATGGGTGATTCTCAGCGGTGCTGTCTCAACAGTGAGCTGGCTAGGATGGAACACCGTTAGCGGGAGGTTGAGCTGGTGTTGGCCTGGGATTGTGATGTAGATTATGGAATTGATGGTGGAGGTGAGGCTTAATTGCACTGCTGCCAGGAGTTATTATGATTTGAGCTGAACTGTGACAGACAAGAAGAGAAGATGGTCAGCTGAAGTCTGAAATTGCAGGTGGAATGAATTGTAATGGAGATATTGCAGGCAAGAAGTTAGAATGGCAGCTGATGTTGCGGGTGCAATGGAGGTTTCTTTGGTGGAATTGTGCACTTGTCGGCATTTTTAGGCCGAATGGAATGTCTTTGTGGTGTTGGAGTGGCAATGCGGGGCCATCGTGGCCATTAGTGAAGCACAATGATGGTGCAACACAGCACAAGCTTAGGCCAGTGTCAACTCATGCCAAGCCCAGTCAGGCTACTCAGACCTGACTCATCAGCTGGTACCAACTGACTCCATCTAACTCGGTACTGACCGAGTTGACTCAATGATTCGACCTGACTTCGGTCGGTTTGACCCGAGTTGACCACTGACTCTCGACCGTTTTGACCCGTTTGACCGGTGGCCAAGAGCGGACTTTGCGATCACCCGAGATACTTTCCCAGCGATTTTCGGCACGGATTCGCCATAATACCAGCTTTCGTGACCAAAATTAT
>JAJJWW010003164.1:0-37938 GCA_023531295.1 Papaver armeniacum | reverse complement strand
TTGCGCGTTCTTTTGAAAATTGAGAAATTTTAGAAGTGCTTTGGGTAAAAAGTGCTTTAATTTTTTTTACCAAACACTAGTTTCAAAAATTATTGACATATATAGGTTTTGAAAGTGCTTTTGTTAAAAAAAAAGCATTACCAAACCCAGCCTAATACTATTACAAAGCAATCCTTTTCAAGGAATGCTTCTGAGTAGTAGTCTTATTCTTCCTAAGAGCAAATCCTATGGGTAGTGTCACTCTTTCAAATGAAGGAGTGCACTACCGATTAGAGCAAATTAGAGGCTTTTATGGGTAGTGTTTAGTTCCCTTTTCAGCCAAACACGTTCATACACTCGTTCGTATGAACGAGTGATCGATAGTGTACACT
The DNA here is from genome assembly GCA_023531295.1 of Papaver armeniacum. Lineage (NCBI taxonomy): Eukaryota > Viridiplantae > Streptophyta > Magnoliopsida > Ranunculales > Papaveraceae > Papaver > Papaver armeniacum. The sequence continues at coordinate 37,567 of JAJJWW010003164.1, read as the reverse complement.
AGACGGGGGACTGTCCCCCGTTTGAGAAAAAAAAAGCTATACAGGGGACAGTCCCCCGTATATTAAAAAAAATGGGTTGGACGGGGGACAATCCCCGTCTATAATGCTTTTCACTATCTCATGGGGGACTATCTCTGTGAATTGCTTGAAAATCAGTTTTTTAAAACTAAATTTTCCCTCCAACCATTATTTTATTACTAAATTTTGAAGAAAAAAAATCCTAAACGGGAGATGATTACCCGTGGTGTCCTCTTTCAGTTTTGGCCATAGTAGCTTCACCCTTTCTATTGGACGAGTACTCTTTCATATGAAATGGATAGTTTTCATCTGGGGACTACCCATAGGATTCGCTCTAAAGGCCGATTGGAACAGTGGGCTGAGCCAAGATGATTCTCTGCACATTGGAAAAAACGAGTATGTATGGATATACTTTTGCCATCCGTCATGTGTGTATATTATTGGTAGTTGGGTACCAGTTTACATGCAAAGCACCATCATCCATATAAGATAAATTAGAAAATGCTTTATCTCAAATAAGGTTTGTTGTATTCTCCGTAAGCCAGCACCCCATTAGCAGAGTTGTTATTCTTAGCCAAGCTTGGCGGACCTTATTCCCTACTGTCATAGCTTTATGTTATCCTTAGACAGCTTGTATACTGAATAGCAGGGGCGGAGCCAGCCGATTGCAAGGGTGTGCACTTGCACCCCTGCCCAGCTGGCTCCAAAGCCCATTTTTAGCCCTTTAAGAAATTTTCTTTTATATCTAAACCTGTTTTTGCAGTTTTGTACCCTAAAAATTGCACCTATAACAAATTTTTGCACCAACTTCTCAAGTTTTTTGGCTCCGCCCCTACTGTATAGTCGGTAAAGAGCTACTAATAGTTTTTTTTTTTTTTTTGAATAGTTGTTCACCTAAATTTAAATTTAGAACATAGTCCAACAAAGATATTTGGTCTAGCTCTAAGATTTGGTCTAGCTATTCTATCAAAGCAATCGAATTTTTTTGAGATTGACGAGTGGGTCAGACTCGCCGTAAGAAAAGAAAAGAGGAAAACAAGCTTCTGTCGTTTTCCTTTTGCTTATAAAATAAAATGAGGTTTTAAAGAAGATGGAACAAAAGTCTCCCCACCGTCCCACAAATAAACGTGTTTTTTTCTTCTTTTTTTTTTAAGGTTCTGTAAAACAAAATTAACAGCTACTTAAAGCTCCTACCTAGAGGTGTAAACTGGGCTGTGCCAGCACGAGCACAGCCCAGCCCAAGACGCTAAAAATTTGAGCACATCCTCCAGCCAAAGACGTGACTTAGCCCGTGACGGCAGACAAAAGACGTTAGTTAAATGGGACGTCTTTGGGTTTGACTAATTAGCGCGTGCTGTAAAGACAAAGACGCTTGGACGGATAAGCACGTGGCTTGACCTCAAAGACGTTAAGAGAGCACGTCATAACATGTACAAATACACCATATAGCAAGGCATAATACATCACATTTTTTTGTATATTTCACAAAAGAGTCACTATTCTAGCTAATTTTTAACATTTTATGTTGGCTTATTTATAACAACACATATAATACCTTAATATTTGGAAAATATATTTCAATATCGTTGTTATAATGTCGTCACCTATATTTAACTAGAACATTAATTTACATGACAATAATCCAATTTTATATTTGATGGGCTATTTCTTTTTATTGAATAAACTTGTTAATTTACTTGAAATAATTTCAAATGATATGTTGTCTAATTAAATTCTTGTGATAGTGTCCCAAACAATGTATACATTAAGTGATTTCAAATTGTTTATAACACGTGTTAAAGACGGCACAACAAAGACACGTTTATTAGGTGTGTTGTGCCGTGGGGTCATCTTTTGCCTAGCTTTTGACTAGTAAAACAAAGACTAAGACAAAGACGTTCTTAAATCGTTAGCCGCATAAAGACGGCACATGGCACGTGAAGCACGCGACTTCGTGTGCGCGGAGCTGTCTTGGCCGGTGACGTTTTACACCTCTACAAATAGGTGAAACCATAGAAAAAGCTAACAAGTTCATTTCTACATTTTAGACTAGAGTTATATGATTTGGTTACACGCTTTGCAAAAGGCATTTGGTTACAAATTCTAGTGCTTTTCCCCGGGAAAGAAAAATTAATAAGTATAAGAATTCCGTTCCTTTTTTAGTTTATGAGATTATTGAAAATATTTTGTTCGTGGTATGATGTTTGGGATCTTTGATCTATCTACAACATAATTGAACGTTTGTAATATTTGTAAATGAAAGTCTGAAATAATTAAATTAATTTTATATCTTAAAATGATCGACGACCATACCACTAGATTAAAAATGCGGGAATGGTGCCCGCATCTTCCTCATTCTTGCTCGAAACCTTGTTTGAGCATTCCTATTCAAACAACAAAACAACTTAACTATTTATAATAAATTCATTTGTTAAATAAAAAATATATCCAAATTAACTAGACTGATTAAATGTTGTTTGATGTATTTTAAATGTTGTTTAATGTCTAGATAAAAAACGTTTAAACACTGCCCGTAATTATTCAATCCTCATCTTTAAATCTTGTTCAAGTATTTTTGATCTAGTACTATCACAGTCAACCATTCATTATACTCGTAAGGGTAAAGCATTCCTTAAATAAAAAATATTTTCACGTTATACTCGAAGGGTAAAATATTTTCACTAAAAAACCTATGCCCATAGTGTAGCGATATCCAATCACTATGGTCTCCCATATCCCATTAGAGAAGGGATATTCTTTAGCTATATTTCAAAGTTGGACAGATATGATAAACTTTGTAGCGTAGAAAAACCACACGGATATACTCAGTATCCGTGACTTTTTACATGGAAACTGACCCTTAGCCACATTTCAAAGCTTGAAAGATCTGATAAACTTTGTATCGTTCAGAAATCACACGGAAACTCAGTGTCCGTTTGATTTTTCACTTTATGGGAACTCAATTTCCGTTTTCGGTTGAAACGGATACTCAGTATCCGTGACTTTTTACACGGAAGCTAAATTTTTGTAACGTAAATTTTATTTGTTTGATCTTTTTTCATTTACACTCCATTCACGCCCGACCATCCTTAGTTCTCAACAACTATTTTTTCTGAGCCGTCGGATCCCAACCGTTATTTTCTCAAAATTTGAGAAAAATGCCTATAAATACAAACTTATTTTTCTTATCAAATCATCTTCTACAACAATTTTTTTCCACTTAAATCTCACAAATTTCTTCTTTAATTACCTTTAAAAGGTTGTGTTTTATTTATTTTCTTGTTCATCTCTTTTGTTTGTAGATAGTAATGTCGCAACCCCAAAAGGAGAAATCAAAACCCAAAAAGAGATTTTGTGTTCTAGAAGACCATCATATTGGTGCTACATTTTGTGCTCTACGGAAGGAAGGGAAATTTTCGAATATGCAAGTCTTTTATGCAGAACATTTTGAAAAGTTTGTTGTACCTTGTGGCGAAAATCCATATAATCATATTACAAAAAGCGTTCGTAGTAGGTTTAGCATATTAAAGATTAAAGACAAAAGTAGATAAATTTGCTGAGTATGTTGCAAGAGTCAATACAATTAATCCGGGTTTATACTCTAATAACCGGGTATGTTATCAAAACATGTTCACAACACCTGTTGGAATCATACAACATACCTCATCAACCTAAAATATCAACAATTTCATGAAAACCGATTTTTTTTTTAACTTGAAACCCTAAAATTATAATGACATACCTTTGATGATTTTGTGGATGGAATTCAAAATTGAAGGATGCACTGGCATCACCCTTGAATATGAATCAAACCCTTTTATTTTCAACCATAAAATCACACGAAATCACCATGAGAATCAAAAAGGGAAAAGAAAAAAAAAAGTTTGAAAGAGTTTAAGAAGGTTTTTAGGGAGAAAGAAATAGAGTGAAGAAGAAATAGGGAAATCCGTGCGTCTCCTGGATCTTTATACTAAAAAAACGGATACTGAGTATTCGTTTCGGTCAAGTCAAAACATTGACTTAAGCAGATACTCAATACCCATTTGTCTACACGGTGAATCGAGTTTGTCTACCTACCCTTGAGACCCTGGGCGAGTTTCGGGTAGTAGTGTGTAGCTAAGGGATAAAAACAAACTATAATGAGATTGCCCTTGAGTTGAGACCCATTTCTTTAGCTTCACACAGGGGATAGCTAAGTGAAATGGCACATTATTTAACAAGAAGTAAACAATTTAATCCTAAATATCTTTGACTTTCTTTCTAAAACATTGGGAGGATCCCTAAACAATTGTATTTAAATATAAAGTATATACAAAATCAAACAAAGATCCTCTTATTTTCACGCCATCTCACATGTTGAGAGAAGTTTTCTTAATCAAAATTAAACGGTAACGTATACACTTGTCTTATGAAACTCTACATACACAAAAAAAAATGAGCTCATTCAAAATATCTTTGAGAAGGATCTTCTTATTTTCACCATCTCACATGTTGATCTTAATTTTAACGGTTGAAAATTAATCGACTTTCGAAATACCGAACTTCACCATCTAATTTAATTTTAACAAAATCGAGTAGTAGATGGTGTTATAAGTTTCGGAATAAGCTCATTTTTTGTGGGTATGTAGATCTTTGTTATACGAACATATCTCCAAAATTTTGATTTTAAATACATTACCAGTTAAATTTGGTGGAGAAAAATGTCTCCAAACGTGTGATATACTGTGAAAATAATAATGTGAGGGAGCCTTCCTCTTTCTTAAAACAGGTGATCGGCAGGGCAAGCAAATATTTCCCGAATTTAGTAATTTAAAATTCAAAATATCCCACTTGCACGGTTGCACCGTAAATCATGTGAGAGAGAGCCTTTTCCGACACATAAATCCAAACCTATATTTTCTCTATCCTAATAAGAAACGAGTCATCAACTTCTATGTCATTGCTGTCACCTACCCATCCCCGTACTACAGTAATTAAAACGTGTCAACACCTAATTAGCTTGCTGTCAATAAGGAACTAAATTGTATAAATTATCATCCGTTGGATCGAGAAACCAATTGGGATTTCTTCTGGTTCCAGCTGGAATCTACTGGGAGAGAAAACAAAAACATAATAACGGTTCACAGTTGTTGGTGGGGTTAGGTGATGAACGAATCAGATTTGGTCTTATTACTCATACAGAGTGGATGATGTTGAAAATATAAAGAAAGCAGGAGGTTCTGGGTTTTCTTACTTTTCATTCCAGAAAAACAACAAGAAGAAAGAAAAAGAGAATACAGATTTTTATTTTTTTCCCCTGAAAATTCTCACCATTTGAAAGAAATTCTCGCAGAATCCGTTAAGGTACGATCTATATCTATCTATAGATTTTTCAGTTTTACACAAATCTTCTTGTCGGAAAACCATGAATATCTCCTTTTTTATCTCTGTGTAAGCATGATTTTGACCTTATCCGTTTTTTTTGAATCAAATACTAGGTTGATTATTAGGATTTGTTGTGATTTTTCTTTTTGGATTTGTGAAATTTTGTGATTCTGATCCAATTCCAAATGTCAATCTGTGTATGGATGGATGGATGTTGATTTTGTGAGGTTTTTTGGTGACAAAGACCAATTTATTGTGTACTAGGATGTTTTGAACCATTAGATAGATGATCTGGAAAAGTAAGGGATTCAGATCTTTTGCCTTATCCACAGTACTTTGTCCTTTTAATCATTTGATGTTAGACTTTGAGATGTTTTTAATGTCGGAATGAATTCATGTGATTCACAAACATATTGGAAGTATTGAGATTAGAAGAAACTAGTGGTGTTAGTCTATCTTGTTAATTTGCGGCTGCTGTTGAGCTTGTGTAATCTGATATATACCGATCCATCAATCTTATTAGATACGTCTAAACGGCTATGACCTCCATTTCAAGTAATGGAAATATAATGAGTGTTGTAGGATGAGTAAATAATTCCTCATAATTTTGCGGATTATGGAGCAGTTTATAAGCCTATTTCCAGGTTTATATTGTCTGAAACAATTAGTCATCCGTATAAGAAACGAAAATACATCATTCGGAAGTATGTGTGCAGTGTTATAGGTGTCATAATCTTATCCTATTAATCGAAAGTGGGTTTAGTTTCACGAAATTGGCTATGAAGTATAACCTCGGATTTCAACTTTTGGAAATATGGTTGCTGTTGAGATTAGAACAGGTTTCCTCCTAATCTTCTTTTATGATCTTTTATCGGAGTATTCTTCATAAAGCCGATTTATTATACTTATCCATCTACACATTATTATTAAGATTAAACCCGGCAACTTTATCAGATTATGTCAAAATCTGGTCTAGAAGGGCTCCGGATTAGCATCATTAGGGGGAAACAACTCTTGAGTTTAACTAAGAGCTTGTTATGCTTTGTGCTAAAGTTGCTCTTGGGTTGTGCTGCAGAATTTCACTTTTGCTACTCGTTAAGTCATTATGGGTGATTCGAATTCCAGTAATTGTTCTGGTTACTATAATAAAGAATTGGTTTTTTAGAGCCTTTAGTTTCTCGCAGGGGTTATTGATAGAGCTTTGTTTTTGGGCATAGAGGAGATTAGCTAGAGGCTCTACTGTCCTTCAGCACCCTGTTTTCTGCATTAGTTTTTTTATTTCTTGGTACCGAGGACCTTTTTTTAGCCTCCTATTGACCCTTATCTGTGTCAAAACACAAGTTTGCGATCTGTATGGCATTGATACTTTTTTTATAGATGCCAACATCCCTTGAAGTCTTGCTGGCTTGCATTCCTCAAGCTGATGTTCATGTACTGTGTATATACTTGCCTGGTCTGACTTGTCTTTGGATATTTAGGTCACTTTTTAAGTTGCTAGTTTGTATACGACATCTAATGTTAGGAAACATTTCATATATGGAATTTATATTGGTACCAGAAATGGATTATTGCCTGAGAATTTCTATAATTATTTGTGTTTCTAATATTAGATTTTGGTCTATAAATAGAGGATGCACCTTAGAAAATTAAGGGTGACTGCAAGTAGCATCATAGGGTAAAAAGAGGTGAAAGTTGGGAGGCGTGTAAACCCCGAGAGGATTGTGTGAGCAAAGCAGAGAAAACGAAGGATTGAAAAGGAGTATGTGTAAATTCTAGTGTTGAACATAGCTGTTGAAGGAGTATGTGTAAATTCTAGTAGATCATAGGTATACATGTAATTACGGTCTTTAACTGCTTCTTTACTACTGTTGCTGAACTATTTGTGAATGGAACTCTTGTTTCTACAGGACAGAGAGTATCGTCATTGTATGGATACCAAATCACCGTGCAAAGTGGTGTCATCCAAGGAGCTGACTAGGGAGTCGCTTATTGCCATCTCCGAGTCCATTCCTGACCAGACCGAGTCCATTGCTGATCAGAGTCTGCCGACTAGGGAGTCGCTTATTGCCATCTCTGACTCCATTCCTGAAAACGGTTTTGCCTCGAAAATTTCATCTGAAAACTTCACAAGACCTGAAATTTCATCTGAAGACTTCACGAGACCTAATGGGATTGTCGTGAAAGACGGTGATGGGGCTGATGGTTATAGATCTAAGCTGATTTCATTATCTTACACACCGTCACCAGATAATTAAGGTTTTCCTTTTACAGTTGGTCACATTGAAGATTAGCCACTCGAGATAACTCATAATCTATGTTTTTATTGTGCTTGAACCGTTTAGGCATACACTTGATGTTTGGTTATAAAGCTGGCCTTGGTGTAAACAAAGACATTAAAATAAAACTAATCTACAAATGTATAGATGTATGATCTTTTATAAGACTTCCTTCGTAGAAAATACATCAGATTTGTTTAACTTCGATCGATTACTTTCCTTTGTTTATAGTCTTTCATGGATGGTATGCCTCTTCAAATTTCTGGATGAGCAGTCCTCTTTATATATAGTGATCTGTTGCTGCAATGAGAAATTCATATCCATATTCAAATTCAGTCCTCCAGAGTACGTTCAGTAGAGTTTTATCGGCTATTTTGCATTTGTTCCGCTTGAATTAGACTTTCTTCTACTCTGGTAAATTTGGGAAAAAATTGATCAAGCCGCCAATTATCACTCTCACAATTAATTAACCTGATGTTGCTTGGACTAGCTAATAGACTCTGGTAAGACTACAAACACAAGTTAGAAGGCTTCTAAATTGAAAGAATAAAATAAAATGTGCACATTACAGGCAAGAAAACAAGCCAACTGTAATTTCAAAAAGAAGTTCATGAAAATTTCTGTCCACTTAAGTCATCAAACTATTCTTCAATTTCATTTGGAAGGTTTTTTCTACTAATGCCCCGTTAAATTATTGTTCGTGTTACACTCTGAATTATGATCTTGAAAATCCAAGCATGCCCCTTCTAAATTTTTGTTCTGGATTCGCCATGGACTCCATCCAATTTTTCCACCAACACCATAAACCGTTTTTCAATGATAATTAAGAAGGGTCATGTTAACCTGTATCCCCGTATAGAGGATAAGGATTAGTAAAAAACTGATTTTTTGCATTGATTTTATAAGTCTGTATCGGTACTGGGGTGAGTAATATTGGATAAATCAAAATATGATATTTCCGGTATTGCCCATGTAACTGCATAGAAAAGCGGTAATCATAGTGGGCCCGAAGCTGGCTTCCAGCGCAAAAGTGATACTAGGGTTGACTTTCGATTCTCTCTTTTTATTTTCTTAATTGCACAGAGAACATGAAATTTCTCTCTCATCTTTTCTTGCCGGTAAAACCGGTTATTTGACCTCTCCATAAATTTTAAAGCCAGATAGTAAGACTTTAGTTCACGTTTTGGTTCAAAACTTAAATTTAATTTTCAGAGGTCATGTGAGTCTTTTTCTTTCTTTACTGTTCTTCCTCAAGCACTGGTACTGGTTGATTACCTTTGAATCATGAGTAATAATTTGATCGATGATGATGCTGTCGATAATGATGCATCTGATTAATCTGATGGTCCAATTTTGATTAATCTTGATATCGATCATAATAATGTTTTTGAGTACAATTCCGTTGGCAGAGAAATGAAAGAATTGTTGAATGATCACCGTAAAGATTAACAAATCCTCAAACATGGCAAAAATAGGATGGATGGATTATGTGTTGTTTAGGAGACCTATTTGATAATTGATTAGTTAATTAATGAAGACCGATTCATCCAACGATAACCAAATATGAAGGATTATTCAACTACGATAGGAAGTGAAGACGGAGAAGAAGAAGACGTAGAAACGGAAAGTTAGACAGAAAACTAGAAATAGTTTTTTATCGGGTGGGGACAGTGTGAATACAGGGGAGAAATATTTAATATTAATCATTAATCAGTAAGGGTACAATTGGAACTTTGATTTTATTGGTAACTGATCTTTAATTTACCGAGATTGTTTCACTTGTAACGAATAATTCCCAAATCCTAAGTAAAAGGTGGAGCATTTAATGTCCCTTATCGTATATAAGGGTATACAAGATAAGGAAACCCAATTAAGAATAACAAATCATCGTTATGAGCTTCTTCATGAATCCCGATAACCCTTTTCCCTTTTTGGTTTTCTTTCCAGACGTCGTTTGTGTCTTTAATATCTTATTCCCAAAGTAAGTGCCCGTATTAAGGGAAACTAAGCTCTCTACATAAGTTGCTGATTCCAAAACATTCAGATGTTGATACCCATTACAGATAATTCCCAGTTTATCATTAAACTGCAGATAGCGAGATTCATTTAGGTTGCATACAACAGAATCCTCTGGGTTCCATACAACAGATTCCTCGAGATTATTTGCAAGAATATCACCATTCTTAAAAGCCCAAACAGGACACCAAATAGGGCTCGGCCTGTCTTGAATAATGGTAAATTGTTTAGTCCAAGATTCTCTGACTCCATAATCCTTCATCACCCACACATCAACAGTTTTCCAAGCGACTTCATTATAGACTAAACAAAGACAATCTTCCAACAAACCCACATTTGCTCCCACCTCATCCTTCGTATCTCTTGGGTGTGGCAGTGGTGCTTCTGGTAATGGTATTTCCACGATTCGCTCATTGCTTGGATTGAAAGACATGATAACCTCAACAGAGCTTTCTTGGACTACGCCAAACCAATGAAGGGCTCCTTTAAAAAGCAAACCGTTACATTTTGAAATAGAGGGAAACCAGTAAGGCAATTTTTGCACATTACTCCAAGAATCTGATCCTAATGTGTAGACTTGAATGTTGTTAAAATAATTCGATTCTTCAGTCTCGTGGATCTTTACCAACTTGTAATCGTCATTAGCACCATCATAACCAAACCCATACATGGCATCCTCAATTTTCTCAGAACCATCGTTTATAAATAATGGTATTTTCTTATATTCTCTAGTCGACGGATTCCATATACAAATAATACGTTTACCATAATCGCTGGTACCAATTATACGTAGGCAGATCAAACCATTAGATGAACCCAAAATCTTAGCATAATCAGGTTCCTTGGTATCTTGGAAAGGGTAATATTTTTTACCATATCTGATAATACAATGTTCTAAAAAATATCCACCATCTGGAAAGTATCCTAATGATGATGTCAATGATATCGAAGCAAAATTTGAAGTGCATCGCAAAACATCGTAAGGAGCATAACCATTAACCAAGAGCTTATACTTGTTTGTTTGTATACTGCGGTTAAGGTGATTCTTAACAAATTCAGAGCTACAAATTAGATTATGCCAAAACTTGCATACACACTTACAACGTGAGATTGACTTCATCGGTAACTTTAGAAAGATCTCTATCTGGATATCTTTAGGAAGTAGGTCTGACATAACTACTGCAGCTGCTGCTTTGGGCTTCATCTTCATCTTCTACGATATTATATGGTTTTTAAGACATGCAAAGATGGATTTTATCGCCTTCTACTATTTCGTTTTTTCGCTCTTATTTCGCTCTTATTTATATGATAATTTCTATGCCAACTTTATTTATAGAAATATTCCAAATTTTCTACAAACCGTATTTTCAGAAATATTCCAAATTCGCAGTCATTTATCAGGGTGATGGGCCGATTGGTTCCTCTGATTTAAGATAATTTTTAAGGGTGTTCCTTTATATACCCCTAAAAACACTAGCGGTACCCCTTTATCTGCCTACCCTCTGAGGCATCAATTTTTTTTTTTTTTACATACCCACGGTAAATTACCGATATCTTTTCATTCATTCTGTCTGTCTTCCACACTGGGTCGCTAGGGTTTTGGGTGAAGACTCGTGAGATTCATCTCATAAACCATACGAAATCTATCAATGAAACTCATCATAAAATTTATTTGTTTTTGATTGATTAATAGTGACGATGGATGGGATTTTTTTTAGTAAGGTCCTCTTTGAACAACGATAAGTTTATCTTGTGATAGAAACCAGAACAAATTGTGATTCATCCCAATTACCAGATTCTTCTTCGCGTGCACATTATTCATTGCCCGATTAAAAATTGAAGTGTTGGACACACTGCCAACAAACACATATCAAAAAAACACACTTTCTTTCTTCTTCATTCTCTATTTCCTTTCATATCAGGAAAAAAAAAAAAAAAAAAAACCAATAACAGACGCAAAAATAATCCAAGAACAGAAACGTATATATAGTTTTCCAAACTGATGTCAGGGAGTGTTTAGCTTCTTTCAAACAAAGAGAATAACAAATAGAAATGAGAGCGACAATCTCCAATAATCCTAGTGTAATCCAAAAATAAGGAAGAACAGTAGAAGGAATCCAACAAAGCCCAACATGAACGAACATGAAAGAACAAGTTTTCTGAAAATTTAAGCACAAGACCAACTGCAACTCCATCAGCAAATTCATCTCCTGTCTTAGCTACACCTGGCCAAGCTCCACCAAGAATTCATGCTTCTTTCATTGCTTAATGTGTCTGTACAGTAGTAAACATATAATCATGTCACTGTTAAAAGAAATATAAGCCCCACAAATTTCAAATGCAGCATCAAAAAGTAAGAAATAACATAAGTTCACTTACAATATTCAAGGCTCATCGAGATCTATGTTCTCTATAACCTGCAAAGTCTCGTCGAGGTCTATGTCCTCTATAACCTGCAAACCTTGCCCAGGTTTTTTTTTGCTCGATATTTTCCCATCCTTGATGTAGCATTTCCATGTGTGGAGTCCACAATAGCGCCTCCTCGGTGCATATAGAATTCCATCCTTTGAGAACAGGTGGTAAGGAAGCACCCGGTTTCAGTATTGCCTTAACAAAGTGTTTGTTGTCGAGATTGAAAATCGTCACAACCTTGAAATCTTCTGGAGGTGGGGTCCTCAACGGTAAAGGTGTACCCTGCATAAAGCTATTTACTAAAAATGTCTAGTTTTTTAAAAAATTCCAAAAAAAGTATAATGTGCACACATTATAGGTGTGGATTCATCATATTAGATACACAATGTCAAGCAATGGGTACACATTCAAACATTTTTGGTAATTTACAACATTTTTGGGAATAACTAATTAAAACTAGACACCTTTGGAAATTTCCTCGTTGTATTCCGTCATTCCACCAATTATAGGTACGTGCAGTGCAGGTACATGGTCAGTTCTCGCTCCATTTCTATCTTGACAGTCTTCCATCCATCATCAACACTCAACCCCAACATTTCCGCACAAGCTCGAAATCCACAATGCCCATCAGGTGCAACATTTTCCAGCCTCTCCACAACATCAGTCAGAATCTTTGGATTATAAAAATTTATTCCTCTAACCATGTGTTGCAAGTACTCGTCGTCATACGATATATCCAGACTGTTTGTCTTGATCTTTTTCGTATACTTCCTTCTTTGTTTAGGCTCCTTTGTACACTGTATTTTCTTCCTTTTCGACATTGTTTTACTGGGAAGAACACCATTTTCTGCTACTTTGTGCATTCAAATCCGGCAAGTCAATACTATTGAACTCATCACCCACTACATGAGATTTCATTTCCTTCTTTCGTGGCTGCACTTTCTTTGATGCTGCTGCAGAAGCCTTTCCGGTAGGTGGTCTTTCCCAATCATAAAACACAATTGAATTCATTTAATTTCCCCTCGGCAACAACAGCGATCTCGTGGCGGTTGAATTATAATGATAATTCAATGAGACGTGACTTGGGAAATAGATAAAATAGCCACATTGACCCCAAGATGTAGAAGATATATACGAAGAGGGTCGGACAAAACAAACTCCTTCCCAAATCCGACCACAGTGACCAAATAAAAATTCAGCATACTCACGGCTAATTTTGTTTGTTGCCACAGTATTTTTCAATCGAGACCAAGAGCTCACAGTAGAACCAGCCATTCAGGGACGGAGTTAAGTAGACCTCAGGGGTGGCCCCCGCCCCCTTGTTTTTGGTTAATTCCTTAGTGATCCTTCAAATATTTTACTAATTAAAAGCAAAATCTCTTAATAAGCCCCCCTTAAATAATTTTTTTGGTCTATTATCCCTCCCTTATGAAGTTTCTGGCTCCGTCCCTGCAGCCATTTACCCAGAGAAGTATAAAAATTAAATGTTAAAACGGATTTTAGAAGTAAAAAAGTTCGAATAGAAAAGGTTTCACCTATTTGCCACCCACAGTTTTCCTATTTGCCACCTCTATCAAAATATTAAAAGTGATTTTACTTTTCAATTGAGAAAATGGGTCATTTGTCCAAAAAAATTTAAAACACGGTTCAAATGGACGAGTAAAAAAAAGTACGGGTGAAATAGCCAAAAAAAAAAGCAAGGATGAAACCTGGATTCATCCCCGGCTTATACTTAAAAAATAGCAAGGATGAAACTGGATGCATCCCGTGTAAAATAAAAATAAGAAAAAAATATTTGAAAATGGACAGGGATGAAACCGGTTACATCCTCGCCTATTTTTAAATTTTTGTCCATTTAAACAGTATCTTTTTAATTTTTGGCTATTTAAACAGTATCAGAACCTAAGTGTCTTTTTCACCCAGGAATTGTTGATTTTGGTCTTTTTGACCAATTTTGTGTTTTCAATTCTATTTTTCCTATTTACCACCTACAGAAGTCAAATTAAATTTGACTACAACTATTACCACTCTTGTATTTCTTTTTCTTCGTGAACCTTTTCATTGAAAACCCATTTTTCTTCATCTTAATTAATCCCCTTTATCATAAAAATCATTACAAATTTATTTCTCCATATTTTATCATCTAATTCATCGTGATATAAACAAATTAATCGGTGAAATTTCTTGTAAATTATTATTATGTAATAATTTAGGGCAAAATTTCCAAACTTTAGATGAATCAACGTCCAACAAGTTCACGATCAACAAATTTGGTGTAGTTTTATAATTCTTGGCTTCGACCAAACCACTTTGTCAGCAGTTCTTAAATCAACTGCTAGTTTGCAGACCGATATTGTGACTAGACAAGTCCATGTTTTAATTGTCAGGATTTCGGTCTGATGATTACATCGTCAACAGTCTGATCGATTCGTATGAGAAGTGGAAGCTATTAATGGAAGCAATGAGATATTTTGAGGAACACAATTCTCGAGATGGGGTACCCTTTACCTCCATGATCACAGCCTTTGCCCAACATGGGGAAGGAGAGGACGCGCGCTCTTAAAATCATTCCGAAAAATGCTTGATATGGGCTTCACGCTTGATGGGTTTGTCTACGGTAGCCTTTTAAATGCTTGTACTACTATGAAACAAGGGAAACAAATCCATGTTCATATATTGAAATCAGGGTTCATCTCTGATTTCGCTGGTAATCCATTAGTAAACATGTATGGTAGGCGCCAAAGATGTTGAATGATGGTGTTTCTCCAAATCATATAACTCTAGTCTAGTTAGTATTCTTTGTGCTTGCAATCATGTTGGTCTTGTTACGGAGGCTAAAAGTGTTTTTGAATCCATGGAACTTTTGTTCCGGATAAAACCTTTGCCTAGGTCGTGCTGGGAAACTAAATGAAGCGAAGGAACTTGTAAGAAAGATACTCCCTCTGTCCATTTTTATCTGTCCTAATTTCTACTTTGGTCTGTCCATTTTTATCTGTCCGCTCTGTTTATAGACATACTTTTCCCTTAAACTATCAAATATACCCTTTCTTTTTTATAATTATAAAATCATTTTTATTATAAACTTAATTCAAAATCATAAATATCATCACCATATAAGGAAAAAAATCCATTAAATATTTTTTTATATTAATTGCCATTCCTTTTTTAAATAAAAACATTTATGCGTAGTTACAAAATTCCTAATACTTCTATTTATTCTTAAATTTTGGAGTATAAGTTTGCTTTTATTTCTTTACAATATTTCCTAAAACAATAATAATATCCAAATTAGAATTTTTAACACTAATAATTTTAATTTTGGTAATAACGTAATATTAAATAGGCTAGTCAAGGGATAGTCATGACATTTTATAGGATTTCCTTAATATCTTGACAAAGTCAAAGCGGACTCTTAAAAATGGACGGAGGGAGTACCATTTATCATTAATAAAAGATGGGCGAAGGTTTTTTATTTATCAATAATAAAAGATGGGGAAGGTGGTGGTCACTGGGTGGAGATGAAGTAGAAGACGGTGGTTGGTGGGCGGAGGTGGAGAAAAAAAGAACTGGTAACTTACGTTGTTTTTGTTTTAGTTGTTGGGTGATTTTATTTTTGGGTGTAAACAAAAAGTCAATAGGTAGTATTTAGGATATTTTAAATTGTATACTGGTGATAAATAGGAAATATGAGGGTGGTAATTTATGAGAGTGGCAAATAGGAAAATTGTGGGTGGCAAATAGGTAGAGGTGTAAATTGGGTTGTGCCAGCACGAGCACGGCCCGACCATTCAAAGACAAAGACGCTAAAATGTGAGCACGGCCCACCCAAGACGTGACTTAGCCCAAGACACGGCCTGGCCGACGTTTGTTAAATGGGACGTCTTGGGTTTGACTAATTGGCACAGAGAGCACACAGACAAAGACGCTTAACGGATAAGCACGTGGCCCAGACCCGACAAAGACGTTAAGAGAGCACGTCATAACATGTACAAATACACCATATAACAAGGCATAATACATCACATCTTTTGTATATTTCACAAAAGAGTCAATATTCTAGCTAGTTTTTAACATTTTATGTTGGGTTATTTATAACAACACATATAATACCTTAATATTTAGAAAATATATTAATTTCAATATCATTGTTATAATGTCGTCACCTATATTTAACTAGAACATTAATTTGCATGACAATAATCCAATTTTATATTTGATGGGTTATTTCTTTTTATTGAATAAACTTGTTAATTTTACTTGAAATAATTTCAAATGATATGTTGTATAATTAAATTCTTGTGATAATGTCCGACTTAATATATACATTAAGTGATTTCAAATTATTTATAACACGTGTGCCCGACGCCAAAGACGGCACGTTTATTCGTGTCTTGTGCCCGTGGGTTGTCTTTTTGCCTAGCTTTTGACTAGTAAAGCACAAAGACGGCACAAAGACGTTTAAATCGTTGGCACAAAGACAAAGACGGCACATGGCACGTGAAGCACGCGACTTCGTGTGCCGGGCTGTGCCGGGCCGGCACGTTTTACACCTCTACAAATAGGTGAAACCATAGAAAAAGCTAACAAGTTCATTTCTACATTTTAGACTAGAGTTATATGATTTGGAGGTTTTAATTTGGCCCGTTCAGACCAGGCTTGTCTGTAACCATTGGCTTGATACCGCATCAACCTACATATCAGTCTAGTGCAAAAATAGTGATTCCTCCACGTGAAGTGGAAAGTGTTTTATGTCATTACCCAGCTTTAGATTCCGCGGGCATCCAACTCAAAACCAATTGGCAATGAGCCTTCCATATTATATTTAAATTAATTATGCGGAATCTAGCAATGTGGGATTATTGTCCTTTCGCACAATCGAAATAACGTGGGATTTGTTAAAAACATGTCAATCTAATCGAAGCATACCACATTAACCTTAGAAAAGTTGTAGATCCAACGCTTTGAGAGAAAACATTAATCTGATCGACTCCCAATATCAACCTGGTTAACATTCAACATTATACTTGAGGAATATCATTTAAAATGACCTATAACATTATTTCACTAATGCTTTAGAAGTTTTCTTCACTTTCATGATTTATCCCAATGGGTGAGGTGGTATGAAACTTGAAAAATTCGAACCCTGTTTTAGGGCATACAAAACAATATTCCCCATCTTGGGTGATCTTATAAACCTATGGGTAGTTCAATTACCTATTTATCCTTACCCTTAATATTAAAACCTAAAATCAATTTTCTAAAAAATCAAAATCAGTTTCCGTTAACATCTCTTCTTCTTCCTCCTCTAGCGGAACTTTCCCCTTCCCGCGATTTTTTTTTTCATTACCGTGATTAATCGTCGATTCGTAAAAATTTGATCGTCAATTAAACTCAACTACATAATGACCCATACAACGAAAAATGTAGAGACTAGGCAAACCAAATCGTCTTCTAATCCATCAATTGAAGATGAAGGTGTAGAAACTGAAAATCAACCACCAATTGAACCAGAAATTGAACCAACTGCATCTCCAACTTCGTAAATGAGGATACGAAAGTAACTTTTACAAACCTAATCTCTTATTTGTTGTTTTTCATCGATTAAATGGGTTTAATTCAAAAAAAAAATAGTGTTTTTGACGGTTACAGTGCTGGGTTCGGCTTAAAATTGAGTTGCGTTTTTAGCTGAACTGTTCTTCGCAAAAGCTTCATGTAAGTGTATATGAACAGTTCGGCATGAAATTTCAAGGCGAACCTAGTCCCAGATAGAGATGCATAGAAGGTTTGGCATATTCGATAAAACCATTTTACGCCGAACATATGTTGTTTTCATTTTCACAAATCGTATAAGTATATGAGTTCGGCTTGAAAGAGTTTTTGTAATATAAGCCTAACATGTCACTGTGTTTAAAAATCAACTAATGGTGGTAGGGTTCGACTTGAAAGAATTTTTGAATTATAAGCCGAACAACTCATTGTGTTTAAGAATCAACTGATAGTTGTTGAGTTCGGCTTATATTTTCTTTTTCGGGCTAACCGAACCTCTTGATTTACTTAGGAAATTGTTCTTTGGTAGTGATAGAATTGGTTAGTGTTGACATATAATGACTTTGTTTAGTGTTGTGCATTTTTCTTCATCTTTGTCGGTTGATAAATTCCAAAATCGCACGACAAACATAAAGAAAATACACTACACTAAACAAATATTATTACATTTCAAACGTTATGTCTTACATTTCGTGAATTATGTCTATGGGATCAGGTTGATTTTCCATCGGTACATGTCTATCAAGCACGATCTACAAATAATAACACAAGGTAAGATAATAAAATGAAAAATTAATGGAGAGGTTCGGCTAGTACTATAATCAAAATACGTGCCGAACCTAGCATATTTACGAGGTTTGGCTATTACGATATTCACAATAAGTGCCGAACCATGTATTGTCAAAAGGTTTGACTCTTACGATTTTTACAATATGAGCCGAACCTAACGAACTTTCTTCCAGAAGTTCCAGTGTATGGTTCGGCTCCTTATAAAATTTTAAACTAGCCGAACTATGGTCTTCAAAGTAGGTTCGGCTCATAATTATACACTTTCAGCTAGCCGAACTGTTCATCCAGACTCGCCGAACCTTAGTGAAAAAACACAACTTTTGATTTTTAATCTACAAAAGCGAGATTGTTTAAGATAGAAGTGTACCTGTGTATTAGAAGCATTGGGTTTCTCATATATGTATTCATCATCTGGATTTGGCTCATAAAAATCATCACCTTGAGTTTGTGCTTGAGTTTGAGCTTGAGTTTGGTGAAGATTGACCCTCCTCATCCATTGAATCAAAATACAAGCTTTTTTCTCACTTTCCCCTTCTCCCTCAAAAAAAAAAAAAACCTAACTTTTTTTTTTCATCCTCAAAATTTTCCATCTACTCAAACATATATAACTAAATTATCTTAATCACTAATCATTAATTAACACTAATCCTAAAAGGGCAGATTTGCCATTACTAAAAATATTTGGCTAAGGGGTTATTGATTTTGATATTTACATCCCTATTTTGTCATTATTTAGTATGCCTGAAAGTTTTACGTATACCCTAAAACAGGGTTCAAAAATTCCACCATAAAACTTGCTCTTAGCCCAGCAGCATAGAATAGTTAGTCCTGGTGTAAAGCCCAATCCCGTCCAATTTGTAAGTTCCAGCTCAGTCACCACCATTGACCACTAGTTTGCTTTTTGCTTTTTAATAATGGTGCCCTTCATTGCTTTTTAATGGAATCCAAGAGAGCTCCATTCAGGTCATCGTGTCTTTAAGCAATGAGAGAATCGTGGAAATAGGAATACCATTTCCAGAAGCGCCATTGGCACCTCTAAAAAGATGAAGAAAGGTTATTGGCATTCATGCAGAAACTCAAGCTAGTGAAGCAAAAATCTCTGTGGTGTTAAAGGAGAAAATGGGATCGAGTCAGTGGAAAATTATGAACAAAATTCAAAGGAGGCATGTTTTGTTTTTAAGGATCACAGCTAAAAATTGTAACATGAACAGAACAACAGCAAGATGAAATTGACGAATGAAGAGTTAAGAATTTTTGATAACCTTGAAACTACGTACAGTAGCCTGCAATGTGCTTATTTTAGTGTTACTCTCTCAATTCAAGGTGATCTTAATACTACTCCTATTTAGGATTTACCAGCGGAGAAAAAAAGCTTCATTTGCGATTTTTCCAAATGCAAAATATCACAAAATATTTGAACAACAAAATTTGTTCCTAATGTATATGTAAATTCTCTAGTGATCAATCAGTTTTGTGATTGGTCGCTAGAGAATCTCTGATGTTCAACTCACTTCAGCTCCTTCTACTTTTTATTTGCATCGACTGCAGGTGCAACTAATTAACAAGGTCTCTTAAAGAATAAAGTCTGTCAAGTTCTATACTCCTTCACAATTTTAGCGATGCGGTTTGGCATTGGACTAATAAATTCTGCTGATTTCCATTCTTTAAGTTGCATTGGGATCGGTGGACTAATAAATGCGGTTTGGCATTGGACAAATGATTCCAAATTTGCATGGAGAATAAGTTGCAGCCACAAAAGAGGTTTTCCACTGATTTCCATCATTGTTGGGTATTTAAGTGTGTATTCAAATGGTATAGTCTTATTTGTGATCCTACAATTTTATTTCTCATATCTCATTCTTACAGTTTACCTTTACCCCATTTAATCCTTAAATGCAGAACACTTTTATTGGAAGCAAAACTGTAATTGAAACAACAGTAAAAATTCGAGCCATTGTAATCTATCTTACAGTATGTTTTTGTTACATGTTGAATGTCTTTCCTGACCATAAGATTTGCTATGGGGATTAATAGGTTTGGTACGATCTAAGGCTTCATATTAGTTGGTAGGCTATGGATTTTTCTTACACCACGAATCATTTAAAATCCTGACCATAAGATTGCTAAATCTGAGATGCTAAGCTAGATTATCAAAACCGTTAAAGTAAGAGACAATAATACAGAATTACTTTAAACACGGCATGATTTGTTTTCTTAAGTATTTTTCCATAAAAAAAAATATTTTTATTCCGGAAATCTTCAAAACGATCTTATCAGTTTACAATCTTAATCTAAAAAGATAATAAAAATAAATGAGAGTAATTTTTCTTATTTTTTTAATAAAGATTAATTATTATCAAATAATCTCAGAAGACAAGACAATAGTTATTTTCCATAATTATTAATTTTCATATTTTAATTATACCAAATTATTTTGATTTTTATGCCGAGATATGAAAGAAAAATAGCATGAATTTATTTTTATGGAAGTTATTTGCATGTTTATAGGTACTAAGATATTCTTGAATTATTATTAAGGAAATGTATCCATATATAATCCCGCGAAGATATTTTTTTTAGTGTTGTTTAAAACTAAATATAGATCTTACCTTTTGTGTTAAATCTAATTTGAGAAATAAATCGTTCCCATTAGATATGGATTATGGAGTCCTATTTGAAGGATCGAGGATGACGATTTCCGTTTTGAAGAAACATAATTCTTTATTTTTTCTCCTTCTCTTTCTCATTGTCTTTCCGTTCTACTGCTTCTGACTTTGTTAATGCGTTTTTACTTTTGTTACAGTGGTTGGAGATCCTTCTGTTGTTTCAGATGGAAAAGTGTACCAGGTACAAAATCAATATCATTTGTTTTTTTAATTCATTTAATCTCATCTTTTTCGGATAGGATTTTAGGTCTTCGATATTTTGACGCCAAATACGAGAATCTTTTTTCCTATGATCCTAATGACCTTGATGTTGTTTCAGAGCATAGTGATGATATGCATTGTCTTGAATGTTGATGAAGTGAGTTTTGGCTTTGGTCTGCTTACTATCTTTCATACCAATTTGTTCTGATTAGGGTTTTATCAAACTAAATCAGCATAAATAAGTTCTTACGAGATTCTTTCGTGGTCGCCGTATTTTTTTTTTTTGGAAACAATTCGAGATTTTCCATATCCATATCAAAATAAAAACAACATAAATAAGTTTTTGATTATTTGCAATTAATGGAAAATATATTTTAGAAGATCTTTTGGGTAAAAGTTGAAACAATTCTCTTTTTAGAAAAAAATTGAGAATTTTCATTTCCATAGGAGAAAAAAAATCAGCCCAAATAAGTTTTTATGGGATCTTTTTCATCGGCAACGTCTATTCGATGGAAACAAGTTCTAACATTGGCGGTTGATACTAAGAGCTTCTCTAATGGAATGTATGTGAAGATAAATGTCTAAGTCCACATAGGATAGACATTCATTTTCCCTAAAATTCATCTCCAACCCCAAGTTCTTAAATCAATGTGAAGATGACATGGTTTAACTTTTGTTAGACAATGTCAAGGTGAATGTCGAGTTTTAGACATTCAACTTGACAATGTCAAGCTATCCTAGTAAGATTTTGCTTACCTAAATTAATCCCAATATATTAAATAACTATTTTTTAGCTCTAAAAAATCTAAAAACTACTAAAAATAATATTTAAATTTAATCCACAAAACATCACAAACAACACCATTGGAGATGAACTATTTATCCTCCCTAAACTTAAGGAAAAAATGGAATGAGGATGTCTTGTTTATGTTGCCACCTAGGAAACACACACAACCACCATTGGAGAAGCTCTAAGTTTACTTCCAAACTGCAATGGAATTGCACTCTATTCAATGGAAACAAAAAAGGAAGTTTCGTGGAGTTTGGGTTAGGGAGATGTATATATAAGCTACGCAGAACTCATGGCTTTTCACGTTCAAACGGAGAGTATCAATGTGTTAGAAGGAGCATCAGGTATCAATGAAGATTCAGAAACAAGGTTAGCAGGAGCTTTTGTTTTAATTTTTAAGTGAATCTGATATTCGATTTTATTTGTTGTCGATGGATCCATAGATTGTTTTGTTTCTTTGTTGACTTCCAGTGGTTAATAAGGCTGCAGGAACGTTCATCGATCTCGAACCAAAAAAGGTAACCGAAAAGGTTGTAGAGGCATTGCTATTGAAAGTTTGGAAAATCGGAAATAAGAGTGGTCAAGTATGGGGTCTTGATCCTCACCTTACAGATCAGAATGTGAGTATCTTTTCCCTTCTAATGGTTGTACATTAGTTAACTGCGGGGTTGCCCTAATATTTAGTACTGATTTATTTATTTTTTGATTTTGTAGGTATTGGGAACCAGATGGAAATTGGGTATGTGGTTTTCGGATTTAGTTCTTTGTCTATTTTACTTAATTACTATTTTGAAGTTGTAGCTGAGGGATTTTTAGTTTGGAACGAACAGGGATTGGATTTTCTTCTGCATGTTCTTATTTTATTTATTTTTTTGATTTTGTATCCATTGATTAGGTGTTTTTCTGCAGTTTTGTTTTTGATTTTAGGACATCAATCGGTGTCTTTTTAATGTTTTTTCTTAATTTGAAACAACCCTTAGTATTTGTTTTATGTCTCTCCTATTTGAGGTCAGGTTTTTACTGGAACAAACAGAACAGTCATGGGTTTTTCTAATCATAGGTTTAAAACCCCAGCTATTCTAAAACAAGTTCCAGTTTTGTGGTGTCTAAGTGTTATATTTGTTGTGGCAACTGCGAAGAGGGAGTATATATATCGCTATTGTGCTTTTGCTATTAGAACACCATATCTTGCTGTGCTGTCCAGGTGCTGATATGTAATCGATACTTATAACCATTTGAATGCTAGATCAATCATGATTTGCTCCTTTTCTCTGCTCACATATTTGGTTACTTAGGACATCTCTGTTGAGTTGTTGTATCGCTGAGACTTTTTAAATTTCTCATTTTGTAAGACATCCCTTCATTGTCAAAAATGTTCAACTGTTTATTGGTAGGCAGTGACGCAGTTGCTAATTATCTCAAATGGATCCGTTGATGGTCAAAGAATCACTTTTTGATGTTTAGTAAGGTCCATTGATAGGAGAAGGTATGACTATTTTTTGACTGTAATTTCAACTGAAATGTTTGAATATAACAGTTAGTTCACAATAATGCAGAAGCAGCACTACTCTTCCCATTTTATGGTACTCACTTTATCTCAATATCATTTATTATCTGTAATGCGTGTATGCTTTCATTCATTTTCGTCAGTGATTGTAGTTTTCCATTTGCTTTGCTGATGGTAGGAAGTCAATTTATGGTTCTTTGAGTTGCCATGGTTGATAGGTGTTTCCAGATTTTTTTTGTATGTCTAAAATTTGTTAGTGCCGTTATTTTCTAGCCAGGGAAATTGAGAACATAGGGTAGCAATGAATTAATGATCTCTTAGTTGCATTGGCAAGATCTAAGTTCGGTGTCTTGGAAGGGAGACATTTTAGTGAAGAGTTTAACGTTTCCCATGGCTTACTTGGGAAAAGTATTTGCAACCTTTGTTTTTTCTCTTTGTGGTAATTTATTGGAATAGTTGAGATTCTCATATATATCAGCATTCTATTACTAACAGAGATTATACGGATCTTGGAGAATCGAGGTTTCAATGAATTTGGAAGGATGTAGCATGAAAGCCTCAGCCCCATGGTATTTTAAAAACATATGTCGGATAACGAACTTATATTTTATAATTACCTTGGTTTGCAGTATTTGTACTTCTGCAAATTCAAAACTGCATTAATTTCATGCATGATGTCACTGAATGTGGAAGAATTTTTTTAATGAGAAGTCTGCGATAACATTTGTGAGTTTTCTTCCTTCCTGTGTCCCTTGGATTTATTTTTTCCCATATAATGGTGTATGCAATGATGCCCATGTTTAGCCGGACTATCGTACGTCCTGTTATTTGTTAGAGCATCCCCAGAACGTGTAGTACCGGAGAAATAACATTCACAGATTATGATGATAGTGGAGAATCAGGCTTCCTAAGTATTAATCAGATTCTATATACGTGTAGTTTTCTATACGTAAATACTATAAATTCCTCTTTATGAAAATTATTATCCAAATGGTCATTTCTTATGATTTTTTTCCAGGAATAGGAATAAAGAAATCCCATTTTGGCATCCGTACATTCACATGCAAGTTGTGTGATACAATTGCATTGCAATAAGAACCAAGAGATGACTACCGAATCCCGGATAATGGCTAACTGTGAATTTAGCGTATGTTGTTCCAGAGGTAATGAAAATTGAAGAGGTAATGGAGTTTTCAATACTTTTAGATGATCAAGGAGAACTTGCGGCAGAGGACGATAAACGGGAGTGGAGATTCAATCCAAAAGGTACATTTTCTGTTAGTTCTTGCTATGCTTGGCTCATGCATGATCAGGGAAAAATTATACCTTCAAAATTTCCTTCTAAATACATTTGGAATAAGACAATTCCTCCTAAAATTAGCTTCTTGGTTTGGGCTGCTGTAAATAGAGCTGCTCCTACTCTGTCAATGTTGTCAAGAAGGGGCATGACAGTAGTAAATATCTGTGGGTTTTGTGATAATAGCGAGGAGTCAGGGGAGCACTTGTTTCTTCACTGTCCTTTTATTGGGCAGATTTGGAACCACTTCCTACAGCAGCTAGGTTTGGTTTGGAGGCACCCAACTACAGTTATCGAGTTCCTATGGAAATGGAAATTGAAGTTCTCGACTAAGCCTCTTATTTTTTTGAGATATTGTTTGCCGTTTGCGATTTGGTGGTCAATTTGGTTGGAAAGAAATGAGATCCTAATAGCGAAGAAACAAAGGAAAAAAACTTTAAGTTCTCTTATTTTAGATATCAAGTTGTTGTTACTTAGCTGGACTATCAATGTTGATTCATTTAAGAATATTAAGCTTGATGATTTCTTTTTTGATTGTGTGAATTTGCTTAGGGAGCAGTTTGTTGTAAACTCTCTGTTCACCTCTCTTCTTGTATCTTTGGAGGGTGCTATCTTAGTACTCTTTATTATTTATTTCAATCTTGCCTTTTTCAAAAAAGTAAACCTACCACTGCATCGTGGTACTCCAGAATATTAGGCAACTTTGTTAGATTTTCATGGTGGTCAGATAATTATTTTTTTTCCTCAGCAAACGTAAGTAATATATTAAGTAATCTTACGCGAAGTAAGCGCTTTACAACACCCCAAGAACAGAGAGGGTTGTGTTATAAAAACCCCACAGCAGTATACTCCCTCATCACCAAACAAAGAAAGAGGAACAGACTCCCCCAACAAAGACTGGCCAGATAATTAATTATTATGGATCCGACCATGGTTCCAAATTTTTTTTGTGGAGTGTCTTGAAATACGATGCTTCTGTCCCATTCTAAAACAAGTCTCTTAAAATTTGTGGTGCATTGGTAACGAGTCTGGATCTATGTTAGAAGGTTACATGTTCGATTCACGTCAGGTCTTTTCCCAATATTTAGCCGCGTTCTACAAATACTATTATAAGTATTTAATGGATTTTCCTTTCGTGCTGCATAATGCACCTGAAATCTATATTCGTTCTCAACTGATAATAGGATGAAAATATCCTTATGCAGAACTTCCTTGCTGAGAATGGAGACTATGTCTGCGCAATGTTCCGAGATTCGTTTACATGTCTACAGTTTTCGGAGTTTCGTATTTATCACTTTTCACGATAACAATCTTGGCTCTTTCTTAGGCTAAGTCATATGGTCTAGATATCTAGCTGCTAGATTAGTCATCCACGTCAGCATGGGCAATCTCCTAAGTCCTATGGGATGGCAAATCGAGCAGCGAAACGCTAAACCATTCAGCGTTTGACCAGTCAAACAAGTTGACGGCGCTGAACCATTCAGCGTGCATAGTCAAATTTCTACTGTCACATAAAGAGAATTGTACATGTAAGTTAAAAAAAGGAATCAATGAATAGTAATAGTTAGAGTGAAGTGATTGAGTGTAGTGATTGAGTCTAGTGAGAGGATAGTATTCGAGTGTGTAAGTTAAAAAAAGGAATTAATCGTACAAATGAGTCTAGTGAGAGATAATAATCGAGTGTGTGATATGACATATGGAAATGTAGCGCGTTTCCATTCAGCGTTAGTGAATTCATGCCCTAGAATATTCTTCTAACGCCGAACCGTTCAGCTTTGGGACCACTTTTTGAGCGCCGCACCATTCAGTGTTTCAATCTCGCCGATAGTGCGACTGCGAGCAAATGCTAGGAGAGAGAAGTAGCCAGATTGAGTGTTAACTTTTTTCCCACACTTTTTTCATGATTTGCAACACTTTTTGGCCAATCTAGCAGTCCAATCTAGCCCATAGGGGTTAGCCTTAGTCATACATCGCCCATGCATATTGAACTAGCAATTTTGGTTTGTTATTTCGGTCAAAAGATAATCTCAGTTAAAAGGAAATTATCTTTTTTTTTTACACTACATCCCTTGAATTCGAACCGTCTTTCAGTTTGTTTGTGTTTGCAGATCATCACAATAAGCGCTCACGAATGAACGCTGCCTCTCTTTTTCGACAACAATTCTGGTATTCTCTATCCCTTTTGTTTGCACCATCAAAACCTAGAATTTGCTTTTTGTTTTCGAGTCGATTATTAAAAAAAAAAAAAAAATCTTCTTGCTGTTGGCAAGTTATTTTAGTCGATGTATTTGCAAGATGCTTTGTCATTTCAAATTAATAGGCTTAAAATCCACCATTCTCAATCATTTATTTTAACGTAAATAGATAAGAAGAATAAGTGGAAATGAATTAAAATATTGGTTTCATATTTTATAAGATCTTTTGAAACTGTGGTTAAGGGAATATTATCCATATTTTGTTGTTTAAGACTAAATGTATTTTTGTTAATGAAATCTAGGAACTGCCAGAAAAAAAAAAAAAAACTATATTTAGTTATTTTTCCCCCAAATATTGTAGTTGATTAGCCGGCAACTTATGCCAGATTTAGAGAAAAAATCAAAGGAATTTCTTAGAAACCAAGTAACGGAGCTACATATATACGGTACATCCATACATGGATGCTTAGTTTGCACATTCAGCTACTCTCGCTTAGAGGATACCAAGCCAAGCTATCAAACACGCACTCTCAATGGTTGGGGAGGAAAATTAGAAAACAATAGGGAACCGTAAGCAATGTTTCGTTTGTTTACCTATTGATCGTTGTTGGAATTTGATTACAGAATAAGTTGCCAATTGAACTAACGTCCAAGTTTCTCTTTGACCTGGAGAAATATTATTGTTAGATATTTATCCCTAATGAGAAGATTATTTTTCTTTTAATTTTTATTGGGTTAGGATTTACTTGAGCATGCCAAGCCAAAAACATATTGAAAGAGAGCTGGAGGAAGACCGAATTATATTCATGTTTTAACTTCTTACTCCAGGGTTGTATCGTTAACTCAATTTTACAATTTTTATGCACGTATAAAAACGGAACTGTAAACGTGATGGTTGTTATCTCATGGTTCATTGTTTTTAAAACGCTAACTTCAGATATCTTAACATTTCAGTGAAGCTAATTAATGTTATTGATCTAAGTGCTATGGATTAAAGTCTAAGGTTTCAATTCCTTTTCTGTTGCTGCGGTCAATTTTACTTCACAAAGAATAGTTGCCTCGGATTTGATGGATGGAATTGGAAAAACCAAAGGTTCTTTTATTTATATTTGCATTATGGCATTCATCTTAAGATGTTTTTATTTATAGTCACACTTCTTTGTGAACTACGAACTGAGAGTCATCTCTTTGTTGACCGGCAAAATTGACCTGCAAAAATATAAATGACATTTTATGGAAGGTATCACATTGAGCGAGCGACTGCCATAATTTTTTTTTATTTCTTCCTTTTTGGTGGACTCTCAATCACTATAGATGCAACCAGGGAGGTAAGCGCACCTCTATCATGTACATATAGACAATAGTACATATTGTTAACGATTGATAAATTAAATGATACCTATAAATATAAATTTATATACATAAAAGCCAGTAAGATCTTAAAAATGGAATATATCTCAAACCGGAAGATCAAAATGTGTTGATCAAAATGGCCACTCCACAAAGAGAGGAAATCATGGGAAATTTTAGAATAAGAAGCATGTTTCTACAACGAGCACTTCCAATTCGAAGTTAATGAAGCAATGGATGGGTTTTCAATACTCCAGTGGACATTGGTGGACATTGTGCATTTGAATATTCCAGATAATTTTACGCATATCAAGCAGCCAATGGATTTGGGAACGGTAAAGAGTAAGATTGCTAATGGCGAGTATTCGAGTCCATTCGGATTTCTTGCTGATGTGAGGCTTACATTTTCTAACGCCATGATGTATAACCCACCTGGGCATGATGTCCACACCATGGCAGGTCAACTTAAGGATTTGTACTTATATGGTGTGCAATCATATGGTCCATATGGTGTGAAAGAAACGCAATTAAAATGGAAAACAAAAGGCCTAAGGATCTGTACTCTCTAATCATAGAAGTAAAGAGCTTATTGGTTCTAGGGGGATCTACCTCAGGTACATTACATTTAAGGGGATTGATCACTAATGGGCATATGTCCTCATCAACTGCAAAGAAATTTGCATTCAATAATAAAGCAAAATATTATCGTACCATTCAATGTTAATATAAGCATACATCCCCAAAATTCGATTCAAATACCAAAAAAAGCAACAAATAAAAATACTTTGCGTATAAAGAATTTGAAGTATTGATCTGATCTTTAGCTTACTACAAAAAATTGTTTTGTCTCTTACATTTTCCACTGCATATGACTTGTTAAGATTTCTGGGTGTTTGCTTTTCTTTCATACGTTATTTTTTCTTTCTGCTTAGCTGTATATACACTTGCAAAATTAAAAATAGATTTCCTGTTTATAACTTAAATCTTATGTGCACTTTTTTGTCAGGCATTTTCAGATTTACTAGGATGAACATTGAGTGCATTGGTTTTATCTGGCATCACCCCAAATCTAAACATAATACAAATTAAACATAAGTATGTAGGTGTGGAACTCCATTATATTCAGCAGATTCTAAACCGGATAGTAGGCATGGGCATCGAAGAACTCGGTAAATATTCATCAGATTCTAAATCGCTCGGAATACGGATAGTAGGCATGGGCATCGAATAACTCGCTAAAGGTTGTAGGATTTTTTTATCAGAGGATTGGAGACCACGGTGATTCAAGATCAGGTGATGAAAAGTAAAGGGGATGGATAAAAGGTTAGCTCGATGATGGTAGAGACTATTAAATCTGGCAATGTGTCTTATGTGATCTTGAGCCGATGGAAATTTTCGGTGAGAACTGATGTTTCATGGAAACTAAGATGGCACGAAGTCTGTATAATGTAGGTATATGTTGATACTGGTCAGTTTTCTCCTAGCCAATTTTTTCAGTGGATGTCGAATGCCACAAGAAAACAACCCATGGAGATGCATGAACAAGGACACGTAAATAGATTGAAACCACTAAGATTCAATCTTTCATTTCTGTTAAGAGTGTCTCTGATGGATATCAAGAATATCTTTGTTTGATCTTTCTTTCAGTTTCTTGAATCATGTGTGTTTAATTATTATTTTGGTAATCTATTATTTACCGACAACACATCTATTTTATAAGTAAATCCGTTTTAATACATCCTCATACGCCATGGGTTGTAAAGGATTAGTCTAATTATTGAGATGATTCCTGGAAATTGCATTATATCTCATACTGGAATATTTTGACATGTTCATATGTTTATAAAATCAGGGAAAGTTGATTTTGTCACTTCAGTCATGTCTAATCTCCCCTCTTAAATATTTACCAAGTTTTAATGGGAAAACTCTAGGTGGATATAGACTACCTATACCTGTCACATTCGATCACCTATTTGTTTTGTATTCTTGAGCGCCTGAAATAAAATGTTTTTATATCTTTGGGTATGTCTCATGTTTTAATTATTATTTATGTCTGATTATGATACATTACACTACCTACTTTTTCATTTTAACCTAAAATTAAAAAGAATATTTTTTAATCAATCACTTTGGGATCATAAATCCAAGGGGTTCCCGACAATAGGAACAAGGGAAACCATCACGATCCAGAATAATATACCGTGTGGTAATGTATGAAACCATCTATAATATACGAAATTATAATATAAATTACGATGACCCATGAACTAAAATCAATTTTGACTCATTTGCTTTAACTTCCACTCCACAATATGCAAGATCATCATAAATTCACAAGTAGAGATATCTAACAATAATATCTACGGAAAGCAGAGTGCACACTACTGACAAAGAATATCTATAAACATCGTTTTAGGGAAGATATGATGATCAAATTGATAGTTATGACGACATGCCTCCCTTAGTTGAATTATATGAGAATGGTAATATAGTGAAGAATGAATTTCAAAACCTCAGTTAGGTGACTAACAAAGCATGACAAAATAAGAAATGGATATCACAGGTGGAGACACATAGGTCAGCAAACAGTTCCTGTAGGACCCAATAAGTAACAGAGCCCGATGATGTTGTCATTTTGAACTTATTTTTATTTTATTACAGTACATTGGATAATTTACATGCATGTTTTTTTTTTTCTCTCTTTTTGTTCAAAACTGTATGGAAAAAAAAACGTTTATTTTTAAATGGATTTATTTAAGGACAATTTATTCCTCCCAGACATCTTAAATAGTAACTGGTGAGATTGGTTCTGACTATTAATCCATAAAAAGATAACTGTCGCGTTGACACAATGATGTTGTCAATCGAAATCTTCTTTGGTACGGGTGCCTATATGGGGGATAATTTCCATCACCCTCGATGTGTATCACGGGTTTCATCAAGTGATTTCAAATTTGAATGTTGTCCTTATGAAAGGCGAGTCATAGTACAATAGATGTGCAGTCATATTAAATGCACTAAATCCGCGATAACAAGTACAAATGTTAAGTTATAAATATATATCTATTTCTTATTACAAGTTATAATACAAATGTAACTAAAGTAGTACATGCTTTGTGACAATTACTTTCTCCAACTCATAGTATACAACAATAATGACAATGATATGTCCACATCAATGTGACAAATGGCTAAAGTTGTTATCGATAGCAATATAAATATTATAGTAACAAAAATGATGGCATTACCAACTGTAGATGTAAAGGTAAAACCATAATCTTTATGATAAAAACAATTTTTGAGGGGGTCAGGGGGAATGCAATCTCTAACAAAATAATGTTGTTGAAAAACTGGGTAGACTGCGTAGAAGTAATATTAACTGCAGTAGGGAAATCAATGGTCTTTAGATTTACACTTGAAAAAAGAAGCTTCACATATCTCGCTCTAAAAGCACATGACACATTTCATTATGATGATGCTTCGGAGAAAGTATTTCTATTAAACAAAAATGAATGGGTAATTATTACTCCAGACACCTACTAAGAATGATCTGGTAAAAAAGAGAATATATGACACAATAGAAAACGATAATGACATGCCAACATTGATCGTACTGGATGAATATAATGACGATATGGATGAGATTATTGAGAAGCATCCTGACATGTCACCGTTGGTCGAGATAGATGAATAAGGAAATGAAATGTTTACTTATTGATAGAGATTCTAGATAGCATGGATATTTGTTTTTAGGCACACCTCTTTTGAAACATATTATTATTCTCCGAAAATATATTATTTAATTTTTTAAACCATGTCATTTTAAAGTAAATGGATGAATCTTTTAATTAACAGTGTTACCATCGCGTTCTTTCTTGAGGACCAGTGTCCATCTTAGATAAGACCTATTAAGTTGTATCATGGGAACTACACTTAAGTAGTGGTTCAAACACCATCAACAAACACGTAATGCTGACAAGGTTCTAAGCAAAACTGGACTCAAAAAAATAAAATGTTAATAAGGAAAAAGGTTTGACAAAAAAAAAACGTGCAATTACGTTTGATTGCAAATATTCATAATGTAAAAAATTTAATTATTTTAACTCCAGAATTTATGGAGTCAACTTATTTTTGATTAATTTAATATCTAGCTATAAAATTAATACATGAATTTAGGTTTACAATATCAAATTTATATCATCAAATCATTAGATACCTAAAGGGTATGAGACTTCCCAACCCCTTTAAAAAATCAAACTAATCAAAGATTGTCCAAAAATAATATAACGCATCTAACCACGGGCGCGGGGCGAAGCCCCGCCACACCAAAAGAATTTATCCCATCGGGTCATGTGCGTAGCACGGGTTCCTTATGAAAGGCGAGTCATGGTACAATAGATGTGCAGTCATATTAAATGGACTAATTCCGCGATAACAAGTATAAATGTTAAGTTGTAAATACCTTTCTATTTCTTATTACATGTTATAAGATAGTAATATATGCATTATGACAGTTACTTTCTCCAATTCATAGTATACAAAACTGGACTCAACACAGCACTGTCACATTGATCAACTTATAAATCTCGACATTAATAAAGTTGCAGTAACATTGCATGTGCACTTCTAGCATTTCATATATATTTTTTTTTATTTGAAAATTTCATTTCACAAATTTGCACGTGATATATATATATATATATATCTTCCAAAACTTTTACAGATAAAATCGTTGCATAAGATAATTTGTTAATAAAAAAAAAATTGCCAGAAAAAAAACGTGTAATTATGTTGTATTGCAATATTCATAGGCGTATAAAATTTAATTATTTTAACTCCAAAATTTATGCAGTCAACTTCTTATTGATTATTTAAATATCTTCCTACAAAATTAATACATGAATTTAGGATTATAATATCAAATTTATATCATCAAATCATTTTATACCTAAAGAGTATAAAACTTCCCTATCCCTTTAAAAAATCAAAGTAATCAAAGATTGGTCAAAAATAACCTAACGCATTTAACCACAGGTGCGGGGCGAAGCCCCACCACACCAAATGAGCTGATCCCATTGGCCCCGGTGCGTAGCACGGGTTAGATACTGGTGGAGTTAAAATCTTAAAAATGATGAGACCACTTTCCAGTGCGCATGGAGTTAAAATCTTTAAAATGATGAGACCACTTTCCGGTGCGCATGGAGTTAAATTCTTATCTATCAAAATTTTGTTCTCTTTTTTTTACACTGGTGCATAACAGGGCCTACCATTAACGTAAAGGTCAATTGAGTCTCTCTTTGTTACTTAATACTGTACTAAAGTAACTAGGTAGGTTTGGCAGAATTTCTAAATTGGAGATGCTTAATGTGCAAGGCTTAATGACACATCCATGCGCGTTTAAACCTCAATCGATCCTTCATTTAGGCGGTAGATAGTTGCGAAACCGTGTAAATTTGTAGTCATCATCAAAGATCAGTGACCGTCACTTTCTAGATTTCCAGCTGTAAAGTTATGCTGGTTAGTCCACTATATCATGTGAGGTTATGTCACTTACTACATTCAGTTAAAATCTCATGCTTAGTGATTGTCATTTTCTTTCTTTCTTTCATAATGCATTCATTGAGATCTCTCTGGACATTGAATGGGCAACATATACAAGTAGTTGTAGAATTAGAGCCTACTTAAGTGCTACTGCAGCCTTGAAGATTTCATTAAGACAGAAACATGGTTTTCTCAAAAGAAATTCAGATGTTTGGTTTGCTCTTCTTTTTCTTGTTCTGGGTTCTTGGAGTTAGTACTAATGGTGTAGGAGGAATACCATCTGCGTTGGAGAAATGCAATTTCCCTGCGGTTTTCAATTTTGGAGATTCAAACTCCGATACTGGAGGTAAATCAGCTGCATTTTGGGCGGTTGGTTGGCCTAGTGGAGAAACTTTCTTTGGAAAACCGTCTGGAAGGGCCTCTGATGGTCGTCTTATCATTGATTTCATGTGTAAGTGGTACAATTTCTCTTTCTTAGTTTGAATTGTGGCTGACTGAACTGCATTATCTAATGAGATTTTGTTTCTAAATGCTAATGTCGCCGGACGATTGCAATCTTGGTGGATATTGCAGCCGAGGAGTTGGGTTTAACCTCCTACTTAAGACCATATCTTGACTCACTTGGCTTAGATAGTTTTAAGCATGGTGCAAACTTTGCAACGGGAGGATCATCAATTCAAAAAGGCGGTTATAGCCCATTTCATCTAGATGTTCAGGTTTCGCAATTCCGACAATTTAAAGCTCGAGTCATCGACATTGATAACTCTACTCAAAAAGGTCCGAAGCAATAGTACCCTTGCATCATTTGACATCTTTAATTATGAGGAGATGAGTTGGTTTGGTTTACATCTTTAAAAATGGTGTTTATGTTCAGGTAAAGCCGATCTACCGAAACCAGAAGATTTCTCCAAAGCTCTATACACATTCGACATCGGACAGAACGATCTTGCATTTGGTTTGGGAAATTCATCAGAAAATGAAACACTAGCTTCGATACCTAATATCCTTGATCTATTCTCCACAGCAGTACAGGTACTTACTACATATAAAGAAATTAGCATCATGGGAATCTGTTTATCGACAACTTAATTATATCATGCATTGGCTAATGCAGTTATTATTTTTATGACAGCAACTTTACAGTGAAGGTGCAAGGATGTTTTGGGTGCATAACACCGGACCTTTTGGATGTTTACCTAACAGCAACAGTTGGTACGCTAAGAACCCAGGTGTTTTGGACAAGAATGGGTGTGTGATACCTTTGAATAAGATAGCTCAAGAATTCAATATGCAACTCAAGTCCAAGCTAACCCAACTCAAGGCCAACCTCGCCGGTGCAGCCTTCACATTTGTTGATGCTTATACAGCCAAATTCAACCTTGTCAACACTGCCAAAGCTCAAGGTAAGAAGTTTCTGAAAATTATAAACCTCATTATATCGTGCTCTGAATTTGTAGTTAATTGTCAGATATTGAGGTATTTTCCTTATAATGATTGCAGGTTTTGTTGATCCCCTTGACTTTTGTTGCTGTCGTGAAAAGGTAGTCGTAAACGGGACGGAGCATGGCGGTCCTTGTGCAAATCCAACGAAACATATAAGCTGGGATGGTACACATTATACGGAGGCAGCTAACAAATGGGTTTCTAAGTTCATTCTAAATGGTTCTATGTCAGACCCTCCGATTCCGATCAATCAAGCTTGCCATGCTTAGTGATGTATAATTAGTATATGCTTAATTGGGGTTACCATCTACCTTAATACCTCATGTTGTTAATTTATCCTAATGAAAAAAGCCATAAAAGACATGTCAAGGAACTTGTTGCTTATAATTATAAAGAGAAAAGATATTTTCATTTTTAGCTAGAGCAAGCACTGTGATTGCCAAAATATTCTCCACGACTCCACTGTGGAGGAAATTTCAAAAGGTGTCTAGTTTTAATTAGTTATTCCCAAAAATATTGTAAATTACCAAAAATATTTGAATGTGTACCCATTGCTTGACATTGTGTACCCAATATGATAAATCCGCACATATAATATGTGCACATTATACCTTTTTTGGAATTTTTAAAAAACTAGACATTTTTAGTAAATAACTTGCAAGGTACACTTTTGGGCATTGTCCACGGTGTTAAGAATTTCAACCACAAGCGCTCAGCATTTTATAAAGGCGGGGAATATTTGGAAATCAATCTCCTCGGGAACTTAGTATCAGGCCCATAATGCTTCAAAATAAAAAAAAGAAAAGAAAAATGATTTGAATCTTTAATATTAACCAAAACTTTTTCTAGTCATCCATAAATTTGCCTCGTGACTTTAGAAACCTACACCTTAATTCAAAATTTGCTTCATTAGTGTCCATTATAACCCAAAATCAATCTCCTATAGAAGTATTGCTCCGTGATCCAAAATTTTCCATGGGAGCCTTAATTTTTTTCTTCTGAATTAGGATTGTAGTTTGGGTCATTAAACATGAGCTCTTAACTGAATGTAGCAAGGGACGTAACTTCACATGAGAGTAGTGGATTTAATCAGAATAACTTCACCGCTAGAAATCCAGAAAGTGACGGTCACTGATTATGAACACAGTTCTGTAATTTGTTGGTTTTGAACATTGATTGTTCACCGGCTCCTGCGCTTAGTGATAGGTTGGGCGTCGTCCCATAGATGCGGAGTTAGCGGGGAAGATGTTCAGGTTGGAGGAAACCGCCCCT
Organism: Papaver armeniacum; assembly: GCA_023531295.1. Classification (NCBI taxonomy): domain Eukaryota; kingdom Viridiplantae; phylum Streptophyta; class Magnoliopsida; order Ranunculales; family Papaveraceae; genus Papaver; species Papaver armeniacum. The sequence goes on along the minus strand of JAJJWW010003164.1, from coordinate 883 downwards.
CATATATTCTCTCTCCAAAACCTAGTTATTATAATTAGGGTTTATTTTTATTATTTATTTTATTAGTTAAATAATCTGACCCAGGACCAAACTCTTATTAGTTTATACTCCTAGTTACATTTCACTTGATGTTTTAGGGATTTCTTTGTGTTCCAAAATAGATGATAGTTTTAATATTTTTCTCATATTCTCAGTTGTCCTTGCTTTGGAATCACACAATATCATTAATTTTATTGTAATCAGTACTCTAATATTAAATATATTCTATTTTTATTATGTTCCAAAATGATGAAATTTGGTAGTACATCCCAAGTAAATCACTACGGGAATGATAAATTTTCTAGAAGATCTAGAAACTAAAATTTAGTCGTTAAATTTTTAAGAAGAATTAATATGGGTAAATTGGGAAGATTTTATTCTCTATGATATTTCTTAATGTTTCTAGTGAAAAGCTCTGTGTCGAGTAAATCGGAGCGGAGGAGTATAAATAAAATCGTGGTAGGACCCAACTCTTATTAGTTTATGTTAATAAAATCACTAGTGGAATCTAAATATCATATTAGTTCATTTGCCTTGTTTCCCAAGATGCAGTTGTTCATCCACGTGGCTCAACAAATTTTTATTTTTGTTCATTGCCATAGGAAGCGCTTGTAATAAACACAGCACTTTAAGGCGACCAGAAAGAGATGGGGCGACTTTTTATTCTCCTTATATAGTTAAGGGATGTCAAAGGCAGCGGAGAATCGTTAATGCCCTTACATAATCGGAAGCTATTTTGTACTGATTGTTATACAACAATTGGAAGATTAGTAACTATATTATACTACGATTAATATCGATTTTGTACTAGCGTATATTGCTTCTATAATAATCGGTAGGAAAA
>JAJJWW010003163.1:0-38780 GCA_023531295.1 Papaver armeniacum | reverse complement strand
GCTGCGACATGACACAGACTGCCCGATACGATTTTAGCTTAGGCTTTGTGCCATGGACCTTCATAATTATTTTTTTGAAGAAATTGAAGAAAAAGGAAGAAGAAGAAGAAACTTACTTGTCGCATATGTCTTTGAGATTGTCTTCTTTGTCATTGTTAACAATTTGTTGATCTTTAGTTGGACAAGATTCACTTCACAAAAATAGAGAAGAAGAAATTCTTGAATTTGGGGATTTTTGCTCTCTTGAGTCATGAGAAGATTTTGCTTTTCGGGCAAATTAAAAACACCGAATTACCATTATGTACCGAGGGTTAATAAAAATGTTAAATTACCATTTGGTACTATTCTAATATACTAACACGTCACTAGTGGGTATTTCCTATTTTCTCGTTATTTAGCATTTTTGTTCTCTATAACACGTAATGCCTCTTTGGCTAATTTTAGAGCGTAGGTGTGAGACTGCTGCCCGACATGACACAGACTGCCCGATACCATTCATTAGCTTCATAGTCCAACATTCAACTTCCTTACCGATACAATAGCTTGCCAAAACCATGATTCCATATAGCATTCAACATTCTGGAATGATATGGCGCTCTGAAAATCGCTTTAGCGTCCATTGATTTGGCGCCCCGAAGAATATTCCTCTCAAATATGCTGGTGAGCAACAAATGGTAAGCCGCTGGACGACTAACCATTAGGCGCCTCTTCTGAGCGCCAAACCATTGGTCGTGCATATTAAATATTTTTTTGATTTTTTTTAAGCAATACTCCATTTACGCTCATACTACATAATTCACACTAGTATTTCACCGGGATATGAAAGTCCAACGAGGAGACTTTGATTTCTTTGAGTTATATAAGAGGTTTAAGTGATTTCATAGATTCTAAATTGAACATAAGACAATACCATTTCAAATTTGCACACACATAAGTGTTTAAGTGATCAATGAGGTTTTAGAAGTATTACGGTTTAAAAATTTTGTTGGGGCCGTTGGTTGAACGGTTCGTGAACTGTAAGGCTTGTTCACGAGTCAGGGTGCTATGGTTCGTGAATCGGGTTCGCCAATCCTATAAAACTCTCGAACTCAGTTGACCACAGTTCATGAACCGGGTTCGCCGAGTGCTAGCCTATTATACCAACTTCAAAATTCAATTCACCATGATTCTTGAACCGGGCTCGTGAACTGTTCCCTACAGAACTTACGTCTTGTGAACTGGTTCGCCAACTTTTCCTGTATTTCTGAAACTCATATATCTATGATTTTCGAACCGGTTCGCCAACCTACCCTGCACAGAAGTAACAAAAGTTCTGAATTTCTCTCTTTTGATGTTTGAAACATTCCCAAGTGATAAAATCAGTTGCATGGGGAATATTCAATTCATCACAAATTAATTCACAAACAATAAATTGGGAACTAATATTATTAAGGACTGTTGAACATCTCTAAAATCATATTTCGAGATTTTTAACAAGACAAGATTGATCCGAAACTTCTTCTTTATAAATCTATTATATTTCATATGACATAGTCTCTCGACAGATAGAATAGTAAGACAATATGTAAAATAGGATGGTTCAGTCTTCACATAATTGATACAGAAATTCTCCAAATGTCTTCGTAGATCTTCAGTCTTCGAGGGTGATATCTGATACTCAACTACCAAATTCTAACCTAGTCCGAGACTTGATAGAATGGTTCAGTCTTCACATATTTGATTAACTAACATTGGCATCAAGCTTCAGATAACAAAACTAGAAATTCCTCGTTAACAAAATCTTGTTGTGTGATTTACTTTCACTTACCACAACTATAATTATTTTATTATAATTAAAAGTAAATGCACTAGTACGTTAATCCAAGATACTTGGTCGTGATCTTATAGTATATCGGTTTCATATCATAACTATTATCAAGTGTTTACCTCGTTGTTGTATTGTCTCTACTTTGTCCATAGAAGACCACACTTGGTATTGGACTTATAGGTTGAAAACGAAAAGATTGTGGTGTACATATATAGGCACCCTCATCATTTCAAAATCTATGCAAACACAAAGTATAGTAAGAATCTCATATTAGCAAACAATAACTACACAAACAATTTGCGAATATAAATGATTTAGACAATCCCCTTATCAGAGTCTTGGGAACGCTTAGCCAGAGTTACATAGTAGTAAAACAGTTAGCATTAATTATGGTCTAAGTAGTCGTTTTAGTTAATTAATTAGCTATTAGTATCAAGGGCCAGGATCTGCACATCTTGGAGACCAGCATTAGGGTTACATTTCTATATTATTCCCTTGTTATTATCCTTTAGAGAACAAATAGTTATGTAAAGAATACAGTTCACCCAGGAATGAGACAGCGCACAGTTCTCCCAGGAATGAGACAAAGAGGTTCATTTAGGGTTTTCTATTCAATAAATCTGAGTTATCTTTTCATCTTGAATCTGTGTTTGTCATATTAACTTGTTATTATATAGAAATTGGAATCAAGATTAGGTTAGATCCATCATGACAGGACCAACAATCTAATAATTGGAGAAACACTTTGAAAATCACTTTAAGGAGATGAAATCTTTATTTTCAAAGTTGACAGAGGACTTATCATCGATATCATAACGTAGATCTGCTCAAACAATGGACGATTCTGAAAAGACTAACAGGTTGTTGTCAGGGGCGAATCTACATTTACCCCCCCCCCCCAAAAAAAAAAAAAAAAAAAAAAATCTTTGAAAGAAAAAAGATTCCCATGTAATATTCACTTGTAATAATCTTGTGCCCCCTTAGATATTTACACAAAAATGTGTATAAGATATGGTTTCGAAACTAATTCCAACCTTGTTCTCATAAAACCAATTCCACCGACTAGAAACTGCCCCAAAATTAAGGGTAACGTGTAGGTAATCCCTGTTCTACCAAAGTCAAAATGATTTCCTTATGGTAGTACGTATATGACTCAAAACGACTAAAGATTAATCAATTTCCAAGTAAGGGTCTTTACTCCTACCTCTTAACTACATTATTTTTTCATTCTATTTCTTCTTCGATCACTTAATTTTTGTGATGCAATTTGGGTTTATTATGATGGTGGGTTTTGGATTTTTGTTTCAAATTCGAAGAAACTGATAAATTTAAAGGAGAAAGGTATAGGCTACAATGTTTACAAATAGTCGGTGTTGTCATTGGTTGGTTTTGCCGTGGTAACAAAATTAAGTTTTTTAACTTAAAATTGTTAGTTCATGGCTTAACAATCATGATATGGTCAGACTTTCTTAATTTTCTATATAAATTTTATTCAATGATGTAGGTATTTTCCGATTTGAATGAACTTGGTGGTATAGTTTCCCTCTATATTGATGTATGCAATTTCTTCGGTCATAATTTAACAAGCTCGGTAAAGGGGCGGCATGAATTGGTAGAGGGGCGGCAAGTGTGATAGTAATGTCCCTCTTATTGGTTAGGGGGTGTCCTATAGGGATGTAGATTGACTAGATTACCCTTTCACCTTAAATCAACCAAAATCAAATCAATTTTTTTAACCTAATGAATCAAAAAAAAATCAAATCGAGTTTTTTTCATCTTCTTCTTCATCTTCTCTTCTCCTCCATCAATCCTAACCTCCATTAAAACCGAAAATTTCATCGTCTTCGATTAATCGGTGATTTGAAAAATGTTTGGAAAAACCCGGTTAGGGTTTAGTTTATCGTGTTGAATTTAAGTTAATTTTGTATCAAAAATTAGGGTTTTGTATGAAAATTGAAATTGAAATTTACGGGTTTATGCGGGGAGTTACGGTTGGTAATAACTCAATTACCAACCGCCTGTATTCAAGTTGAAGAACATACGGTTGCTAACAACCCAAATACTGAACCGTACCTTAAAAAAATTGAGAATTAGGTTTAGGTACGGTTGAGAAATAAACCTTAGTTACCAACTGCACCTAGGTTCGGTTGGTAACTTAATGAAAGTTACCAACCGTATATCATCCCGAATGTTAAGAATTTTTGAAGTAGTGATGTACGGTTCAAACTATAGATGACTTACCAACCGTAGTTTAGTTACGGTTGGTTTCGATTCCTTTTATGAACCGTAATTAGTTACGGTTCGTATCCAAGATTTTCTAGCAACCGTGAATCGGTATTACGATTGGGTTTTTCCCCAAATTGAACCAAATTACGGTTGGTAACTAGCTTATTTCCAACGGTATGTTCTTCTTTTAAAATTTAAAAAATTTGATCTTTTTACATACTTTAGATAATTTTGATCAACAAAAAGCTAATGGGAACTAATTTTGATCTCTCACCTCTAATTTGCCACTTTAATCACTCATTTTGGTTGAGTGAATCAAAATCTAGGGTTTCACAAATATCACATAATTTTTTATTTTTTTTTATAACTCTAAAAATCTAATTTTAGAGTCTAAGTGAAAATTGATTATCAAACACTAATCTTGATTATCAAACACTAATCTTGATTATTAATAATAAGGGTTAATTGGTCATTTCCATTTTTTTTTAATAAGTGGCACTTGAATTTACTTCTAATGACCTTTTTTGTCTTATTAGGTTGCCGCCCCTCTACCGATTCCTACCGCCCCTTTACCAAGATTGTAATTTAAGCTATGTGTTCAATTATGCCCCCACTGAACTATTGTGCTGGATTCGCTGTTGGTTGTTGTCATTATTAGAGAGATTGCTTATTCAAAACGCTGAATCACAGAAGAGTACGACAACAGTTTTAAATGATATTGCATCAAATGTTAAGAACAACTAGAGCTGGCAAACAAGCTAAAAACCCGCGGGTTGGCTTGGTCCGGCCCGTAAAAACCCGCGCCCGGCTTGGCTGGTTTCTAAACAAGCCGGGTTAGGGTTGGAGAAATACCGGCTTGTAGGAAAACGGGTAAACCCGGACCGGACCGTAAACCCGCTGGTACAACCCGTATGCCCGTAATTTCCCCATATGCCGCATGTCACATAGCTCCGGCCTAGTGTGACGCGTGTGCCCTCAGTTAAAACCGAAAGAAAAGTTCTTTTCTTTTCTTTAGTTAATCCATCGTCTCTTCTTTTCTTTCTTCTTCTTCGGTAATCTTTTCCTTAAGCAGATCCAATCTAAGTTATTAACTGATGTAATCAACAATTGTTCAGTTAGCAGAGGCTATCTAAGTTAAATTACAAGGAAAGAAGATGAAGTGATTCAATAAATTTGTAAATCTCGGCATCAAAGGTTCGAGAAGTGAATACAATTTTAGGGTAACTTTATAGGTTTTTGTTGGTATTGATTTTCGATGTCTATCCTAAGATTTGATTGAATTTTCTCAGTTTTTTTTTATTGATTTAGGTTTCTGTTTGATGTAATTTCAGAACTGTGCAACAATTTCTTGAAGAACTCTGCAACAATTCGATTTGAATTAAGTAAGTAATCAAACCCTTATCTGTTTGTTCCCAAATCAATGAAGTATGATGATTTATCTATGATTATAATTGTAGTAGTTGCATGTTTGATGAGAGTCAGTTGTTATATTGGTGTTCAAAATTCGGGGGTTTTCTATTCAAATTAGGGTTTATAATTGACATTAGTTAAGTTTGAGGGAAGTATTAACATGACTATTTGCTTAGCTTTTCATGGGTTTAATTCCAAGCCTTAATGTGAATTACATTTTGAACTGTTTCATCACACGGTGGTTTTATGAGCTTTAACTGTTTGTGGAAATGTCTAAACAAATTTTTATTTGGTTTTGAATATGTAATACTTGTGGTATATCTAGCTATAAGCTATGATTTTAAACAGATTGGTTCCAAGCTAACTTTTAATCTTACTTCTCTGTGTTATTGCTGCCATGTGTTGTTGTGCTTGTGCACAATGTAGATTGCAATGTATAAGATTTGATCAGACAAGACTTTACATGGATTAAGAACAATAATTTTGTATATGTTTTGGGAATCCATTTTACATCTCTCTGTTTTTAGTTTTTGATGGGTTGAATTTCTATGCTCTTCCATGTATTAAAAGGCGATGGGGAATGTATATAAGATGCTCTTACTGTATATGAGCATATTGGTTTCAATCATTTAGATATCATCTGAAAATGCACCAGTATGGGGGGACAATTTAGGTTTTTTGCGAAGTCAAGAGAATGACTTGAAGTCTTGAACCTCTGATCTATGCTTAAGTTTTTCCATTTTTTTCTTGCTGATGCATTTCCTAAACTGACTAGCTATCTTTTGAATGCTTCCTGATATGTCTTTTATGTAAGGGGATGAATATGATGTATGCACAAGCTGCTTGAAGAGAAGATTTAGGAGAAAAGTTACCAGATTGAAAGGCGAAGTACCAAAAGGATTACCAGATTGGAAAGAAGAAGAGGAAGAACATTTAGGAGAAGAAATTTCAGATGTTCTATTATATCTAGTTCAACTTTCTCATTATTGTGGGATTGATCTTGGTAAAACTGCTCTTAGAAAAGTTCATCTTAATGTTATTATTAAACACCCAGTGATTAAGATGTGTGTTAGGTGTTACAGGGAATTTTTTTAATTTGTGTTTGGTCCTTCATAAATAAAGTTAATTAATTTTTAATTAAACAAGCCGGGCTAACCCGTGAGCCCGCAAGCTTTACCCGCTACGGGCACGGGTTGAAGAAATGACGACCCGTGAAGAATAACAACCCGCAAGCTTGGGCCCGTTTTAACCCGTAACCCGCGGGTTGGGTACAAGCCAGCCCCGGCCCGCCCGTTTGCCAGCTCTAAGAACAACGTAGCAGAAGAAGAATCAAGAGATAATGAATACATTGAAACATCACATGTAGAAGGTACGCATGCTTTGTCCAATAACAACTACCTCTCTCACAGACCCCCACAATTGGATTTTCCTAGGTTTGATGGTGACAACCTAAAAGGGTGGCTTCGTAAATGCGAAAGATTCTTCTCTATCAACAAAGGCATTGAAGAAAAGGATTATGTGGGTACTGCTTCTTTATACATGGAGGGTAAAGAAAATTCGTGGTTCTTTGACTACCAGCTTGGTAAGGGGACTATCTCTTGGTCTCATTTTTGTCTTGCAGTTTGTACTCGTTTTGAAGACATAGCAAATGAAAATTATGTGGGTATGTTCAACAAACTTATTCAAATATCTACTGTAGAGGAGTATTTTGAAAGATTCGGGACACTCAAAGCCATTATGTTAAGTAAAAACCCACACATGACTGAAGCTTACGTTATCCTCGGTTTCATGAGTGGACAGAAGGATGAAATAAAAACTACCATACAAATGTTTAAGCCTTCCACTCTATCTGAAGCTTTCCATTTAGCCAAATTACAAGAACTATCTGTGGATGGTCAACAAAAGAAACTCAAATCCACTTACAAATCCTACCCTACCACTTCTTATTTCCCATCCACCTCCACAAAAACCACAAGCTACTCTACAATAACCAACCCACCAAAAAGTCTTCCTAGACCACCCTTTTAACCCAGAACTTTTAGATTAAAACCTAAGTATCCCGTTGTCAAAAAACTTACTTATTAACAACTGAAGGATAAGAAGGAAAGAGCGTTAATTATGCTACAACTGTGATGACAAATTCACATTTGGTCATAAATGTAAGCAACAACAGCTGTACATGCTAGAATTAGATGAAAAAGAAGAGCCAAATGAACAACAAGACTTAAGAAAGGAAGAAGAAGAAAATGGCGATTCTCCAGTTGAGTCTTACATGGAAATATCTCTCCATGCTCTTACAGGGTGTACTAGTAGTGACACTATCAGAATACCAGGATATGTCAAAAAGAGGTTCATTTCTATTCTTATTGACACATGAAGTACTCATAGCTTCATTGATAATGACTTAGCTCAAAAACTGGAATGCTTAGTTGAATAGACAACTCAACTCTTAGTCACAATGGAAAATGGATCTGGAATGTGTAAACAGCTTCAATGGTGAATGTGGCTCCTTATGGATTATGGTGAATGGGGATCCTTATGGATTCTTCGGAGCAAAGATAGGTCTGAGACAAGGTTGTCCCCTATCTCCTTATCTTTTTTGTGATTGTTATGGAAGTGTTGAGTGCTCTTCTTCAGCAGCAGATTTTGAGGGGTCTTTTTGGGTTTCATCCTAAGTGCAAGTCTACTAAATTGACTCATCTTTGCTTTGCTGATGACGTTTTGGTCTTCTTTAAAGGGTCAGTGGAAGCAGCTGAGGTTATCAAGAATGTTTTGGTGCAATTTACTAGGTGTACTGATCTGAAAGTGAGTGTCCAAAAGACTGCCTTATATCACTCTAGTGTTCCTGTGGGGGTGGTAAATGTTATCTTGAACATATTGGGTTGTTGTGAGGAGGTGCTTCCTGTCAGGTATCTTGGAGTGCCCCTTATTTCTACTAGATTATCCTTTTCTGATTGTTTACCTCTTATTGCTAAAGTTGTCAAGAGGGTTAAATCTTAGAAGACTCGATTCCTTTCTTATGCTGGGAGATTAATGCTTATCAAGGCAGTGTTATGTGGTATGATATATTTTTGGGTTTCTTGCTTTGTGTTACCTAAAAGGGCTTTGAAGGAACTAAATTCTGCCTTGAAAAGGTTTTTGTGGGCTGGTACAGAGTTGGGGAAAAGTCATAACCCTATTAGTTGGATGCAAATTTGTAGTCCTTTTGAGAAATGGGGTTTATGTGTGAAAAACTTAGAAATGACTAATATTGCTGCAAATTTAGGTCACATTTGGGAGTATGACTGTACCACAAGATTTAATTGGGTCAAGGTTAACCTAATTAAATCTAAAGACTTTTGGAGTATGACTGTACCACAAGATTGTTCTTGGAGCTGGTGGAGCCTTCTGGAATGCATGTATATGGCTAAGAAGTTTATGGGGACTATTCTGGGGAATGGGGAGGACACAAGTTTCTTGTTGGATTTCTGGCAGCCTAGAGGTAGGTTATGCGATTGGTTACCTTTGGATACCTTATATTCTTTACTTTTGAAGGGGTATCATGTTGTGGCTGAATTTATTCAAGATAGAAATTGGCGTATGGAACCTACTGTGGCTGGTGGTGATGACTTGCTTGCTCAGCTTCAAGATGTGCAAATTGACCCTATGGAATCTGATCTAAAAATTTGGAAAGCAAGTAAGTTAGGTATCTTTTCTGTGAACGATACTTACATGTCTATTATTCATCATGGTCCTAAAGTAAGGTGGTGTAATTTGATCTGGTTTAAAGGTAGGATCACTCCTTTATTGGGTGGTTGGCTATGAATAAGAGACTGAAGACAATAAGTAAGTTGGTTAAGTGGGGGATAATTGAAAATGCTAAATGTTTGTTATGTCAAGATTCTATTGAGGATGAAGATCACTTGTTTTGCTCTTGTCCCTTCTCCACTGTGATCTGGCAAGGTTTTGTGTATAAGATGGGTTTTCATAGGACTTGCTTTTTTAGTTGGTCATGAACTTCAATGTTGTATGGATCAGTTTGGGAGTCATGGAGCTGTTAATATTATTAAGAAACTGACTTTCAATAGTTTTGTGTACCATATATGGAAGGAAAGGAACAAGTGATTCCATAGAGCCAAAGCAAGCACTACTGCCTCTATCAGTTTTCTTATTACCTCTGATGTTAGGTTGAAGGTGGAAGCTAGTCAGTTTGATGAGATAGATTCCCCTGCTGTTAGAAGGTTTCTTCATAGATGGGGGGTTACTTGTAAACTTATTAAGAAGAAGCCTATTGCCTGCAGATGGAAGTTTCCCGATAAAGATGAAGCCATGGTTAATATAGATGGTTCAAGGAAAGATAATTCTGGTAGTTTCAGTGCCATAATTAGGAATTATGTGGGTATTCCTGTTGTTGCAGCCATTGGGGGATCAGCTGCTGCAACCCCTTTTGTTCATGAGTTACAGGGTGCTGAGCTGGGCCTAAAACTATCTATGCGATACCAGCTTCCTAAATTCATATTAGTACTGATTCCATGGAAGTTTTCAATCTGTTTAAGGGTAAAGACCCAAATCCCCCTTGGGTTGTGTTGCATTTATGGAGGCGTATTGCTCAAATGAGAAGGCAATTTAGAAGGGTTAGATGTAATCACGTTTGCAGAGAAACTATTAGAGCTGCGGATATTTTAGTAGTTAGACATCCTACAGAGGTGTTCATCTAGAGGATATAAATTGTACTATTTATTTTCGTTGTTAGTTTTTTCTTGTGTTAGGTTGGGGTCTCCTTAACCCTGCGAATTGTTTCAAAACAAAATAAAATAAAATAAAAATAAAAATGTTAAATTACCATTTGGTACTGTCCTTATTGGCTAATTTCCTGACTTGGCCTTGCACAAGACGCGAGCTTCTTTTCTACTCTTTGGATGACAGGATCCCACACGGCTTCGACTTGGCTCCGGCGCCCATTTAATAAAAAATAATTGTGCACCTCGAAAACGCAAATATGAAACATTGTGAAATGAGCTTTGTTATGGAAGGATTAATGGACGGACCTGAAACTGTTTTGATAATTTTTTTACAAACTCATCAAATTTTGCAGCTTCAATCACTAAGCATTCAAAGTGAAAACTGAATTTTCCATATAATAAAGGCGGGAAGTAGTTGTTCTCCCAATTTTCACTGCGAAGCCCGAGAACAAGCCAATAATTTCTGTCAAATCGATAATTTTAGAGTTTCTTTTCATTGCAAGAACAAAAAACAATACTCTTTAAAAAAGAAAAACCATGTGAGACTCTCTCTCTCGAAGAGATTTGGTCAAGCGATAGTCAAACCTAAATTCAACCTAGTCAAAACTTGATTTTGTTCATCTTTTTTGTTCCGATTGGATCTTTTCCTCTCAACCCCTAGTTTAATTCCTTTGTCTTTATCTTTTGTAGCCTGTTTTTTGATTTAATTTTGATGTTATTATATGTCACCTCTTTCTTTATTTTACCCTAAATTTTAATTTTTCCTTTTCCTCTTTCTGTTTGTTAATTTCTGGTTCTAATTGGTTTGTTTATCCTTTAATGGCATCTTAAAATCCTTCCTACTTGTTTCCACGCATTGGTGTTGCTGTAATGTCCCAACACATCATGAGGTATAATCACAGTTGGCAGTTTTCAAGTTGGAATAATCAAAGTTGGCTTTCTATTGCAGTGGTGCATCTGATTTTCATCCTTATCGGTTTCTTTCAAGATTATATGAACTGGGTTTTTTTTATAATGGTTCTCCTGCTTCACTTTTATGGGAAAGTGTTCTTGCTGTTATCTTTATTTCTTCAGGAGCTTTGATGTCTTCAAAAGTTTATCTGCTTTCGGCTTTTATTAAACCATTCACCCATACTTATCTAAATAACAATTCGACACCTCTTACAAAGTTTCATTATAAATACTTCATTAACCGATTTCACTTTCATTATACCCTTCTCTGCTTTTACTTCATCTTTATTTTCTTCACACTTATGGCTAGAAGATATGTGAATCATATTTCTCAACAGATGGAGGAAGTTTCAATCAGTGAAGAACCTATTAGAAGGAGGGTTGTTATGCACTCAAATACTGCGGTCCTAACTGGAGTTCGAGATTGGAGGTATTGTCTGGCTGGTAAACTTTATGCCCCTGGAGTTATGATGTGGCAGGATGCTGAAAGAGCCGCTAAATTCATTTGGCCTCATCTAAGGAGACACAATCAATGGATGGTTCAGTTTCGTAGTTTGGAACCTAATATTTTTATTATCAAATTCCAAGTTAATGATGATAAAGAAGCAATTTTGTTTGGTGGTTCTTGGAATTTTGATGGTTATTTGATAGTTTTAAAAGATTGGAATTTAACTATGGACTATCATCTGTTAGATTTCTCGGTTTCAGCATACTGGTTAGAATATAAATATTTCTTACCTTAATTCACGTATGCTGATATCCTGAGAATGTTTGGTAATATCGTTGGTGAGGTTAGAGTAGTTGAACCTGATGGAGTTAACCCTCCTACTTCCTCAATATATAGAGCTTTAGTTCTTATTAATGTCAACACTCCGCTCATTACTGGTATTACTACTGCTAATGTTGCTGGTGTTACTAGGTGGATTGGTTTTTTTTTTATGAAAAACAGCCTTAAAGACTTTGCTCTGAGTGTAAGGTACCTAATCATGAAGAAAATGATTGTGCTGATATGTCTAATCGAAGACGTGAAATGGAAGAGACTGTTAGAGGATTTGGATTTGCTGAACCAGTTTTTCCTCCTCAAAGAAACCCTCATCAAGAAGCTCAACTATTTTTGCAACATGGCACTCAAAGGAGAAATAGACTTCGTCAACCCATTGCTCCAGATCAGCCTCGACCTTTTGATGGAATGAGATTATCTATGTTCTCGGCAACTGATTTCGATGTTGCAGCCTCATCATCCTGCAATAATCAGTCACATCTTTCCTCTTCAGTAAGACCAACTTCTACGTTGACTAGTGATGGTGCTAGTACTAGTGGTACTAATTAGAGATATCGTCGACCACCAACCTTGGTTGTAACTTCTGAAGTACAACTTGAGGATGTTGAGTTTGATAGAGAAATTATTATTGTTGGAGAAGAACTTCACTTCAAGATGATACTGCTGCTGTTGAAGAGAATAATCTTTGGGACATTGCTGCTGCACATGTGCTTAATGCTCAGAATAACACTGATGCATGGAAACAGGTGATTTTCTCAAATCCTTTTTATTTATTGAGTTTTCCCTCCTTCCTCGCTCTTTGTTGTTTCTTCAATCTGTTTTTATATATCTTTTTCTTCATTTATGCCATGAAAATATTGTCTTGGAACTGTCTAGGTATAGGAAACCCACATACTAGAGACTACGTTAGTTTTTGTTTATCTAATAATGATCCGGATATTTTTTTGTTATGTCAAACCAAAGCTCAGGCCAATAATATGAGACTCTACCTTTCTCGAACTAAATAACCTAATTTCTGGTTTGATCCATCTTTAGGCTTATCTGGTGGCATTGCTTTAGCTTGGAAATAAGGAATTGACGTTGAAATAATGCACACAACTTATGACACTATTCATGCCATAATTCATACTCATGATAACAATCGGGATTTTTTGATTACTTTTATGTACGGTGCTCACAATGTTCTAGATAATCAGAATCAGTCGCAGTATCTTATTGAAATGCATACTTTTGTTAATCTTCCTTGGGTGTTAATAGGGGATTTAAATTTTACAATGCATGATTCAGAGACTAATTCTCATTGTGCTTCTCATCCTCATCATGCTAGACACATTAGAAACATTGTTCAACAACTTGGTCTAATTGATTTAGGATATTCGTGTGCTGACACAACTTGGGCCAATCATCGCTCTGGTGATGACCATGTTTCTGTTCGTCTAGATAGAGCATTAGTAAAAAAACTTTGGGTAGATCATTATACTCATGCCCATCTTCAACACTTAATACCTATTGCCTCAAATCATCGTCCCATTTTGTTGCATACTGTTCCTAGTTCTAGTAGTCATTCTCCTTTTAAGCTCTACAAATGTTGGTTTCAATCGGATTCTTGCACTACTACTATCAGTCAAAGCTGGCAACAACATTTTTTGGGGTCTTTATCTTATCAGTTCTCTAGTAAATTAAAATTCACCAAGACTCAGCTGCAACGATGGAAGAGATTTCACTTTGGCAACATTGAAGCTAATCTGCACATTATTCAGACTCATCTTCAACAATGATACGACAATAACTTACCTCTATCTTATCCTACAGTCAAGCAGTTAAGTAATTCTTTACAACAATTGCTTTCTATCCAGAAAGAATTTTGTATGCAACAGGCAGGTGACAAATTTCTAGAAGCTGACCGTAATACGGCTTATTTTCACTCTAAAGCTAATTTTAATAAGAGAAGATCTCATATTGGTGCTATTCAAGGTCCTTTGGGTATATGGTATGATAACAAAAATGATATTGAAGATATTTTTCGTAAGCACTTTATGGATATATCTAAAACGTCTAACCCTCAACCTAGCCAGGATATTTTGAAGCTTTTCCCTCTGTCTATTTCTAAAGCTCAGAATGATTCTCTTATCCAGATTCCAGATGCTCAAGAAATTAAGGATGCAGTTTTCCACATCATACCTTGGGCATCTCCAGGAAACGATGGATTTCAAGCAGCTTTTTATCAGCATATGTTTGGATATTATTGGTAATGAGGTAATTTCTATGGTTAGACACTTTTTTACTCACAAACATATGCTCCAAGCCATAAATCATACTTATCAAGTGTTGATCCCCAAACTCCAGCAGATTATCGATGATCGATGTCCTAGGCGTCAAAAATAATTACACTTTCTTACTACTCAAAATATATAATGAAGCAAGGGCAAGAAAGGATCGTTCCCACAAAGAGGACTTAGGTTGTCAATATGTTTCGGTTTCCTATATAAAACAATGGGGGGATTTTCTGATTTTTATAAACTAAAATAAAGTAAAAGCAAACAAAGAAATAAACATGCAAATCAAGGGTGTGAAAATATTGGATAAAGGTTTCATTTTCATTATCAAACAAGTTTTGAATGTATGATTAGAATTCGTATTTAATCTCGCTATCATCAAAAGCCCTTGAATACCTTATTGCAAGAATACTCTGTAAATTTCCTAAGTCATCAACACACATATTAGAGTTGCGTATGCAAATTCTACCTAAAGAATAACCTAACGCCTTGCGCTAATCAAGTTCAATTCCAAGGAGCATTGAGTTTCAAAAATAGGCTAATCAATGCAATTGTCATACACTGCGCATAACAATTCGGACAATGGTAAAACTCTACATATGATCACAAGAGTGTATCACTACAAACCGTAATCATATTATGCTACTCGTATTCAAGGTTATCGCTCGATGATGATCCCTTAAAATAGCTATAGATATGGATGTATGTTCAATCAATTCTAGACTCAACCAAACAAACACTCAATCATATTGCAATACGTCAATCATGCAATTATTATAAACCGTAGAAAGTGAACAATGATTTTTAGAGAAAACTAATTCATAAAAATCATAACTTGTTTTCAAAATCCAACTACATCTTTAACCAATAAAAAAAATCAACTACTTGGGTTTTTGGAAATCATCACAAAGAGTTTAGAAGAATCTATCATGTGAAACCCTAGAAAACAAGTAGAAGCCTCCCTAATGGAGATATTTTTTAGGTTTAGAGAAAGACTTTACTATTTATATGCTTCTCCAATTCCAAAAGGATACTCTTTCTAATATTAGGTCAAGTCTTCTCAAAACCCAGCTCCAAGTAGTCCACCAAGCCCATGTGTCATATGAAAATCTCTTGCAAAACTGGTCGCCTGAAGTCTGGTGTCGCAAGCCGGAATTGGAATGAAATATTCTATCTGGTCGTTAGAATGTGTTGTTATGTCGCCTGAGTCAGTTAACGGTCTTCTGTAGTGGCCGTCATCTTTAACGGTCAAGTTAATCGCACTGCTACAGTCGATCACCTGAATCGGCAGTCAACTCGCTTTGAATCGGACACTCGACCGAGTTCTGTCTTGTTTTACTGTTATTTCCAGTCATCTTTCAAGCTTATTTCCCTGCACAATACCTAACATTCATCTATATTCTCAGCTCTGCATTAATTCAGCATTTCTTGCTTCAGTTCATTCAATCCATCTAAGCATCCCATAACCTCAAACCATTCATTCTCAACTCACATTTGCATTAACCTGTAGCAACAACAATTCTCAGCCTCTTCCACCAATCAAACTGCACTTGCACTATTACCTGTAATTTAGAAACCCATCGATCTCTTCTCCATACCAACACCACCAATTCGACTCAGTTTTCATACTGTCTCTGCATCTCCGACTATCAACAGTAGAAACAACTCCATCACTTTCACCTGCAATTCACCAGCTGATCATCCAACCATTTCTTCTGTCACACACTGTTCAGATTGCCATCACTCTTCAATTCGTGCTACAGAAAAGTATCAACAACCCATAATAAGCTACAAACCACCTGAATTGCAACTGCATCATAACCCATACTGTCAGCTCGGCACCAGCAACTCCTAAGCCTAGCCTGCAACATTTCTTAACATCACTGAGTTGTGCAGCATCACACATTACATTATCATCTTCTTGAAGCAGCAAACAAACATCTACAATTTGAGATACATCCACCAATCAATGCCTTCGCTGCCAGTTTCCTGCAATCTCGAGGCCGCCTCTGTCACTTGCAAACTCAATATCCATTCATACATTCAATCAATCACAACCTCTGACAGTAAATTTATTCTTCTATCAATTCGATCACCATGTCCTGCATCTCTGCCTCATACCCTTTTACTTCATTGCAATTCAGTTTCAATTGACCCTCCACAACAGCACCAGAGCCTTAGCCATTCTATTCATGCGTTTCGACTACACATATCTTCTCCATTTCCTGCAACGGCTAATCGCAACCAATTCTATCTCTGCAATGCACAATTCTACCAGTTCCAACTGTATCAGTTGTAGCTCCATAACCTGCATTTCCTTCAATTCCTTGTATTCTCACTTATCTGCTTCACTCCTTGCTTAGCCAACTGCATCAACAACAACACAACCATTGTAATATCAGCTGTAATTACCAGCAACAATTTCTGTCTTCTCAAATCCACCATTTTATCAGAACCCTACCAGATTCCATTTCATAAGCATCAATCACCAGAAATCGAGTTCCACCATATATTAACCCAACTGGTATCGAGAACTGACTCATACCCTTTCCTCCAGTTCCTTCTTCTATGTAATCACCACCAACATCTTCCTATTAATTCGGATTCTATTTCAAATCCAACAAAAACCCTAAATCAACTACCAGATGTATTTCCTTCTTTGATTCTTTCTAAACCCTTCTCATACTCTGAATAGTCTTCCGTTCTTCACTGAGTTTGGTCTGAATTCGAAATCTCCTCTGAACCCTTGATACTCAACCATCAAACCTGCCGGTATGAACCCCTTGTTGCCCTGGTGTTGGCCTGTGTTGTAAGAGAGAAACGGAAATGTGTTGTTCTGAATCTAACTCGACTCAGATGAGGTTTAATACCCTGGAACGGATATATGCACCCACTGCTTTAAATAAGGGCCACCTGATTTCTTGTTTTCGAGTTTCGATTTTCGACACACTAAACACCCGTGCCAGCTTCGAGTCCACAGTTGCTAGATGATGTCACGAGCTTCAATTTCTTCTCCTTTTAGTCAAAATGACTCCAAAACACCTAAAATCTCAAAAACAAACATAAGACGCATAATTTACAAAAGAAGTAGCAAAGAAAGCATAAACAATAGATAATAAATAAGGTGTTTTAGACACCTATCAAATTCCCCCACACTTAGACTTTGCTAGTCCTCGAGCAAATCAAACAAAATAAATTCTAAAATATACATACAACTCCGTGTCGTCGAGGCTACGGTCACACTTAGCACGTATGACAAGCTTTAAACCCCTAGGTGTCCCTAGTGGACGAGTTTTAGTCTCGTGAGGGTTTACTAGATATATACCCACAAAACCTATTTTTCCAACTTACTAGTTCTCCGTAATGATAGCATCCAACGCGCTAAGAAGACATAGAGATTCTGCACACTAGTCATAAGAAGTTGGACATAAATGAACACAATCTCATCCTTAAAAGTTGAGAGAGAAATAACCATCCCTTGTCGAAAGAAATTCGGGTTCGGAGTGATCAAAAGTCTCGACTCTGCCTCACAAGAAAGGGTTTTATGAAGTTGCTCTCAATAATAAACAGCTTTTTATGGGTCACACATGTGTCCAGGTAGGAATGAAGAGAGAAATCCTGTGACACTTTGAATGGTAGGAAGGCAAAACCCTCCGAATTGTTTTAAAAACCCACATCTTTTATCATTTTTGAAAACCCATTTTTCTGACGATCTCTAAGAAAGGAAATCAACCACTTAACGAAGGTAGGAAATATGCTTACTTACCTCGTTATCCGTTCGACGTGCAGCTAGCACCACTCTCACAACATCCATAGAAATGTTTTCGGTCTTAAATCTTTTTCTTCATCTTCGTCTTCGGTCTTCAACTCTTGATGATAACTCTTGAACTTCGTAGAACCTCAACAATGTGATTCTTTCCTCAAATTCCTTGTTGCTTGAAACTTCATTATAGATATTCCTTCTTCCATTATTGGCTTTATTGAAAGAACAAAACTAAAAATGAACTAAACAAACGAAAATATGATACAATGGATTTTTCTTGTCTCTTTTTTCTTTTCTTTTTTCATTTTTTTTTTCTTTTTTTTTTTGAGACAAGAAAAATAAAACAAATACAAAATCAAAACAAAAACAAAATAATAAAACTAATAATGAACTTAACAAAATTTTCTCTTGTCTTTTTTTTTTTTTTTTTTTGACAAGGGAAAATAAAATACAAATAAGATAAAATAAAAATGCAAGTACAAAGGCCATGGTGTAAGTACTTTACCGCTTGATTCTTCACAACTTGTATGTCTCGATATCATAAACTTCTCGAACTCTCATCTTGATAATCTTCGTTCTTGTACAATAGTCTCCAACTTGTAAAAATTGTGCTCCTTGTATTGTTGCTTTACTTGAATCTGAAATCTGCTCATTGATGTATCGTTGCTTGTAAACCTTGAACGTCTTCAACTTTCCTTCGAATTTGTGATGCTCCTCTTGTTGATGATGATGGTGTTTCTATGGACCTGTTGGTGTAGAGAGAGATAGAGTGGATGGTGCTAACTGCGAACAAGATTACAAGTGGTATGTAAGTTAGCAATTCGATGTCAACATCATGATTGACAAAATAGCACTCAAGAGATCAAAGTAGTGATTCTATTGGTGGGAGGTTGGGAAGCTCACCATTCTGCCCGGAATTTACGTATAGTGACACACACTCTAAAAGCACATATTTAGACAGGTACAAAGAATTGAAGGTCGGTGCCTCACATGATGTAACAATGGGTAGTCTCCACTATATGGGACCACAACTCTAATATCAAATCCATTCTGCACCTCATTTGCCACTGGCATGGTTAAATCCAACTTTAACTCTCATACAAGTAAGAAACCCGATCATGTTCTCTGTCATCTCTAAGTTCAGTCACTCTTATGAGAATCTCGATATAATCTTAGCGATATGTATACTATGTGACTCTAAACTAACTACAAGTTGGAGTTTTTTTATTCATTAATTTACACAAAAGTTGAAAATTTTGAAAAATTTACAATGCAAATGCTTAACCACTCCCCCACACTTAAACTTTACATTGTCCTCAATGTAAATTGAATCGTCAAAGAAAGTCAAGGTGGGAAATCTAATAATGATATGCGACAACAAAAAAAAACTAAAAACAAGACAAAAACCAAAAATAAAATCAAGACAAGAAATACTCATCCTATGGGTTGCCTCCCATGCAGCGCTTGGTTTAAAGTCGTCAGCCCGACTTGCAAGATCGATTCCCCATACACCAATAACCTGAAAAGTTGAGGATCCTTCCATAGAACCTGTTTTGCAAACACTAGCTTCACACAAATATTAGTAATATAAAACAAAAATGAAGCTATTAACCGATAAAAGTTTCCCCCACACTTATTCTTGTCAACACTTGGAAGTGTATAAAGAATATAGAAGTCGGGTACTTCCACGGTTTCTTGTTCCAAAACCTGCATAGTATGAGAATCAAGTATCTCGAATGGAGGATATCGAGAAACAAAGTCATTCAACAATATTCTCGAAGCACATACATTCAAACCAATAAGAGGTAAAGGAGAAGAAACAATAGGCAATGGGTTAGACAAACCTTGCACAATCTCTTGTATCACGAAATCCTCTTTATCCTTGAAAAACTCAAGTGAACAACTCAACTCTTTTATATCATGGTCCTCTATCAAACCTTGCAACCATTCTTCATACGTTTCGGCCTTAACCAAAGTCTTGACATCAACATCTTCATTACAATCCATTGCAAGCTCAATTGGGTCTTCCACAATATTGGTTATAACGGTCACATTCTCAACATATTCCTCCTTGTTGTTAGGCACATACTCCACTGCGGATTCAAGTCTCACCATAAGGAATTTTTTTAGAACACTCATTGCATCATCCTCAAGCTCTACCTTTTGAATAGGTTCTTGATCGTTATAAAGATCAATGCTCTAGTAAGCTACACTAGTGTCATCATATTCCTTTTCAACTTCACCTTGATCGCAAAAAGACTCCATTGTACACTCCTCAGGGATGTCACCATAAATTGGTTCAAGCGATGTATATTCATAATAATCATCACTATCATAGTTAACATAAGATTGGCTACCACTTCCCAAAGATTGGTCTTTCCCAGAATTTTGCATGTCCTCTTTGTATTCTTCAATGCCTTGTCTTAAAGTGGAAACACCTTTTTGAAGCTCTTGGAGTGATCCATCCAAATTTTGAAAATAGTGTTCCATTTGTTGGTAAAGCTCGTTCGACAAAGAAAAAGTAGAATTACTTATTTCAGTATTGCTAGGCCAATTATATTCCCTTTGAATGGGTGAATGATCATAACTACGATAAGAAATTGGGCCAAACATACTATGAGCACATTCAGTCGATGAAACTGGTTCCATGCTTGGTTGTCTACGAACTGACTCCATACTGACCATAAATTGTTGCATTTCATCTACCAAACTAGAGGAAATATTAATAGGAGCACAAATACCATCCCCTATTTGTGGTTGCTCACTTACATACCCACCGTAAAAAGGTTGGAATATATGAGAACAACTAAAAGGGTACGTAGAGTATGGACCATAACCAAAGGATTGGTTTTGATTGTACTCCCCGTAAGGGTGATAGTTGTCATATTGTTGAGGTTGAAAGCCGTATTGATTGCTCCAATATGCACCGTCCATAGAAATTGGTACCTGAAACGAGATTCTCAAAACTCGGTTAAGAACCAAAGAATAAGAAAAAGTAAAACAAAACTAAAAACAAAAATTGATCGCTGTTGTAGGCGTCAAAAATAATTACACTTTCTTACTACTCAAAATATATAATAATTACACTTTCTTACTACGCAAGAAAGGATCGTTCCCACAGAGAGGACTTAGGTTGTCAATATGTTTCGGTTTCCTATATAAAACAATGGGGGGGTTTTCTGATTTTTATAACTAAAATAAAGTAAAAGCAAACAAAGAAATAAACACGCAAATCAAGGGTGTGAAAATATTGGATAAAGGTTTCATCTTCATTAGCAAACAAGTTTTGAATGTGTGATTAGAATTCGTATTTAATCTCGCTATCATCAAAATCCCTAGAATACCTTATTGCAAGAATACTCCGTAAATTTCATAAGTCATCAACACACACATTAGAGCTGCGTATGTGAATTTTACCTAAAGAAACCTAACGTCTTGCGCTAATCAAGTTCAATTCCCAGGAGCATTAAGTTTCAGAAATAGGCTAATCAATGCAATTGTCATACATTGCGCATAACAATTCGGACAATGGTCAAACTCTAAATATGATTCACAAGAGTGTATCACTACAAACCGTAATCATATTATGCTACTCGTATTCAAGGTTATCGCTCGATGATGAACCCTAAAATAGCTATAGATATGGATGTATGTTCAATCAATTCTAGACTCAACCAAACAAACACTCGATCATATTGCAATACGTCAATCATGCAATTATTATAAACCGTAGAAAGTGAACAATGATTTTGAGAGAAAACTAATTCATAAAAATCATAACTTGTTTTCAAAATCCAACTACATCTTTAACCAATAAAAACAAATCAACTACTTGGGTTTTTGGAAATCACCACAAAGAGTTTAGAAGAATCTATCATGTGAAACCCTAGAAAACAAGTAGAAGCCTCCCTAATGGAGATATTTTTTAGGTTTAGAGAAAGACTTTACTATTTATATGCTTCTCCAATTCCAAAAGGATACTCTTTCTAATATTAGGTCAAGTCTTCTCAAAACCCAGCTCCAAGTAGTCCACCAATCCCATGTGTGAGAAATACCCATATGAAAATCTCTTGCAAAACTGGTCGCCTGAAGTCTGGTGTCGCAAGCCGGAATTGGAACGGAATATTCTATATGGTCGTTGGAATGTGTTGTTCTGTCGCGTGAGTCAACTAACGGTCTTCTGTAGTCGCCGTCATCTTTAACGGTCAAGTTAACTGCACCGTTACCTGGTCAGCTCACCTGAATCGCTGAGTCAACTCGCCTGAATCAGACACTGACCGAGTTATGTCTTGTTTTACTGTTATTTCCAGTCATCTTTCAAGCTTATTTCCCTGCACAATACCTAACATTCATCTATATTCTCAGCTCTGCATTAATTTAACATTTCTTGCTTCAGTTCATTCAATCCATCTAAGCATCCCATAACCTCAAACCATCCATTCTCAACTCACATTTGCATTAACCTGTAGCAGCAACAATTCTCAGCCTCTTCCACAAATCAAACTGCACTTGCACTATAACCTGCAATTTAGAAACCCATCGATCTCTTCTCCATACCAACACCACCAATTCGACTCAGTTTTCGTACTGTCTCTGCATCTCCGACTATCAACAGTAGAAACACCTCCATCACTTGCACCTGCAATTCACCAGATGACCATCCAACCATTTCTTCTGGCACACACTATTCAGATTGCCATCACTCTTCAATTCGTGCTACAGACAAGTATCAACAACCCATAATAAGCTACAAACCACCTGAATTGCAACTGCATCATAAACCATACTGTCAACTCGGCACCAGCAACTCCTAAGCCTAGCCTTCAACATTTCATAGCTCACTGAGTCGTGCAGCATCACACATTATATTATCATCTTCTTGAAGCAGCAAACAAATATCTGCAATTTGAGATACATCTACCAATCAATGCCTTCGCTGCCAGTTTCCTGCAATCTCGAGGCCGCCTCTGTCACTTGCAAACTCAACATCCATTCATACATTCAATCAATCACGACCTCCGACAGTAATTTATTCTTCTATATCAATTCGATCACCATGTCCTGCATCTCTACCTCATACCCTTTTACTTCATTGCAATTCAGTTTCAATTGACCCTGCACAACAGCACCAGAGCCTTAGCCATTTTATTCATGCGTTTCGACTACACATATCTTCTCCATTTCCTGCAACATCTACTCGCAACCATTTCTATCTCTGCAATCCACAATTCTACTAGTTCCAACTGTATCAGTTGTAGCTCCATAACCTGCATTTCCTTCAATTCCTTGTATCCTCACTTATCTGCTTCACTCTTTGCTTAGCCAACTGCAGCAACAACAACACAACCATTGTAATATCAGCTGTAATCACCAGCAGCAGTTTCCGTCTTCTCAAATCCACCATTTTATCAGAACCCTACCAGATTCCATTTTATAAGCATCAATCACCAGAAATCGAGTTCCACCATCTGTTAACCCAACTGGTATCGAGAACTGAGTCATACCCTTTCTTTCAGTTCCTTCTTCTCTGTAATCACCACCAACTTCTTCCTATTAATTCGGATTCTATTTCAACTCCAATAAAAACCCTAAATCAACTACCAGATGTATTTCCTTCTTTGATTCTTTCTAAACCCTTATCATTCTCTGAATAGTCTTCCGTTCTTCAATGAGTTTGGTCTGAATTACTAATCTCCTCTGAACCATTGATACTCAGCCATCAAACCTGCCGGCATGAACCCCTTGTTTCCCTGGTGTTGGTCTGTGTTGTAAGAGAGAAATAGAAATGTGTTATTCTGAATCCAACTCGACCCAGATGAGGTTTAATACCCTGGAACGGATATCTGCACCCACTGCTTTAAATAAGGGCCACTTGATTTCTTGTTTTCGAGTTTTGATTTTCGACACACTAAACAACCGTGCCAGCTTCGAGTCCACAGTTGCTAGATGATGTCACGAGCTTCAATATCTTCTCCTTTTAGTCAAAATGACTCCAAAACACCTAAAATCTCAAAAACAAACATAAGACGCATAATTTATAAAAGAAGTAGCAAAGAAAGCATAAACAATAGATAATAAATAAGGTGTTTTAGACACCTATCAATCGACATATTAGCCTTTGTAATGTTAGCTATAAAATAATTTCAAGAATTTTAGCTAACCTTTTGAAACCACTTCTCTCAGATCTTATTTCACCTACTCAAACTGCATTTGTTTCTGATAGACACATCCATGACAATATCATAATTGCTCATGAAATTTTGCACAGTATGAATCTTGAAAAGTTTGATCAAGCTCTTGTAGGTTTGAAATTAGACATGTCGAAAGCTTTCAACATGGTAGAATGGTCTTTTCACATTTTATTTTTAGAAAAAATGAGTTTTCATGGTAAGATGATTGATCAGTTTCGATTCAACTTTTCTCTTACTCGTGGCCTTCGTTTGTCTCCTTATTTATTTTTGTTCATCATGGAAGCCTTTTCAAGACTTTTACAGCATAATGTTGATTCAGGTCATCTTAAGGGAATCAAAATTAACCAACATTGTCCAGATATCAATCATCTGTTTTTTGCAGATGATTATTTATTATTCTTTCAAGCTACTTCTTCCCAGATTGATCATCTTCAACAACTTCTTCAAATTTTTGGTCAAGCTTCAGGGCAGGTTATCAATATGCATAAATCAACCATATTTTTGGTAAGCATACTTCTAATAATCACAAGTCTAATATTTCTGGTAAAAAAATATTTGGGAATACCTCTTTTATTACATAGATCAAGACTAAAGAATTGTCAAGGAATTGTACTTCTCCCTCATAATGATCTCGGGTTTTTTCCCTCCACCATAACACACTAACTCAAGTTGGATATGGCGAGCATTTGTCTTGGTATTCAAATTATTATGCCATCTTTGGAATCTTCAATTCAAAGCATGATTATCAATGGGTTTTGAGCTCATTGATACAGATTCGTGTCAGTGGAATATAGTACTTCTTAGAAAACTTTTCTCCAAGCTCAGGTGAATTCCGTCGTAACTATCCCTATTCAATTAGAAGAAGAAAATAAATTAGTGTGGCCTTTTACTACAACTAGTATTTTTACTACTGCTTCAACCTATAAAATGTTATGTGAAAAAGATATGAATTCGATATGTCAATGGGATTATCTCCTAGCTTTTGGTTGGCCTTCTGGAAGATCAA
The DNA here is from genome assembly GCA_023531295.1 of Papaver armeniacum. NCBI lineage: Eukaryota > Viridiplantae > Streptophyta > Magnoliopsida > Ranunculales > Papaveraceae > Papaver > Papaver armeniacum. The sequence goes on along the minus strand of JAJJWW010003163.1, from coordinate 13,648 downwards.
AATGCCATACAAGTACCAGATTTTTATGTTGTAAGTTATCCATAATGATGTTTGTAACATAACACCCAATCACAACTCATTCATCAAGTAAGATCCTATATTGCATATCACCACTTAGGTCATACATCTGATAATCATCAAATTTTTCTTAGAAAAAATATCAATTTGAATCTTACTTGGAAACCACCTCATTTACAATTTCTGAAGATTAACATTGATGCTTATTTTAATCGTAATTACTTATTAGTACAATAAGTTTTTGTTGGAGTACTTGGAATCATGTTATCTTTGAAATAAATAACCTTAGTAACGATTACGTTACTCGCAACAACAATCAACTCTTTCTCATTGGCAAAATATGCCTCTTCTTAAAAAATGTATGAATATATGCAACATTAATCCTCTTTGGTCATGTGTGTTTGTTCATAAAGTATAAATTTTGCTAAAAGTAGCTAGAAAACTTAACTTATGTAGGGAATGGTGGTTTCAACCGGCCCTTCATAAGACATGATGTAACAACTTTTCTGTGTAATATTAGTTTCTTCTTTGTTAAAAAAAAAAAGATCAAAAACCGAGGGATACAAGTACAAGTGAACTCCCTTTCTCCAAATCAAAAAATTTCAACTCCAAGCCACGGTGGAAATTTCCCCATCCCGACAAATCGGGAATGCACTTCTTTTGTGCCCCTTGAATCTCCAATGCATCTAAAGTTGATCCCCTGAACTAAAATATTTTTGACTTGCCAATGTCCTGAAATAACACTAATAGTGTCATTTTGGTATCATCCTCAAAAACTTAAGACTAGATAAGAAGTCCGTTAAGGTTGACGACTACAACACAATAACGGACAAACGATAGACATTTTGAGTTGGGCTTGCAAATTTGGACAACATTATGGGGCGAACAAAAGTTTATCTTTGGGAAGACTTTACATGGATGTTTGTGATCTCAATTATCACTCAAAGTTAAATCAGATTATTCTTTTTGTAACTTAAAACCTTTTTGCTTATGAATTGTGAGATTTTTACTTTTAAATGGTGTTTGAGTAGTAGAACTAGAAACATAAGAGCTTGTCTGGATATGTATCAAAAAAGTCAAAAAAAAAAAGCGCTATTCAAAAGCAAAAACTATTGAAATTGTGTTCCAAAAAATTTACGGCGAAAATTAAGATGAAAGTAACTTTGGATCTATTTATACTTCTCCTAGTTGCCAGCTTTTTGAAATTTTTACTTCTAGAAGTCTTCCGAAGTCGGTTTGGGTAAACCAATTTTTGAAGCAAGAAAATTAACTTATCGTAAAATATTTTTGTTTTTGAATATGAAAAACGCTTTTATACCGATTCTAGAAGTCAAAAAAAAAAATTGCTTCACGAAAAGTAGGATCTTTTGCTTGTAGAGCTTATTGAAATTGTCTTCCGAAACCAATTTTTGGCTTATCGACTTAGTTGAGAAACTTTTATACCGCTTCTGGTTGCCAAACAGACTCTTAAATTTATTAAAAAATAAAAAAAAATGCAATTAAAGTAACAAAATCAACTCTAGTCTCCATATCTTTTTTAAAAAATAAAATAAAATTCCAATTGAAGCACCAACTATCCATAAATGAAAACTTTCCATGAGTCTTCAATCGAGAAAGAACAGAAACTTCACTCTTTTTCTCTCTCTTTCCATCCACAGTGCAGTACTACTTGAGTAACCAACACTTTTAACCCTTTCGCAAAGACAAGTCCCAAAACTCAAAAATCTCTTTAAAACACATCCATAACCCCATCACAATTTAGATCCCCAATTCTCCCAAAGAAAAATTAAATCCACAGAAAATGGCACTAAGCAATAACATAACAACACTTTAAAAAAAAAACTATGGAGGTCAGAGTGTGGATCGACTTTTTTCAGTTTCTGCATGCAATAACAGACATAAGGTTTCAGAAATCGAGAAAACCACTACTTTGATGTTTATCTTCAGCCGACAAAAACAAAACTCTATACTCTTAGCATGTTTGTTTTGAATTTATTACCCTAGAGGAACCCCTTCATTGGTTCATATGAATCTAGTTTAACATTATTTATCGATCATCTTCTTTAAATATTGTATTGATCAAAGGTATGTCGTCAAAATTATCAAAAGTTGATCGACAATATAAGCTTTCATCGAGTACTTAGAGTAGTTACGAAAAACGAAACCAAAGGCAAACTCCAAAATATGTTATAGTTTTAAAGGAGTTAACTATTCTTAATTCAATGAGGAAGTTCGAGTTCAACTCATGCTGGGGATTTTTCGCCTGTAAAATGACGTCATATATGTTGTTTGTTTAGATTTTCATATCACTCATAACTTTTACATTTTCCTTTCATTTGATGTCCTCAGTAGAGCTAATCCTAAGCTTAAGAAGATCATGTGGGAAATTAATTCAAGGTTCTATATGTAACCTCGTTTTTTCCGTCGTTTTTGTATATATGGGAAATTTTGACTACGTCCCTATCCACAAAATCAAACGTACGAATCCACCCCCTCCTGAAATTTAAAATAAGATTTTTGGTCCTCCATTTAAGTCAATAACGTGACCCACCTCGATGATCGAAATCTCTCCAACTGCAGCAACAACAACACAACCATTGTAATATCAGCTGTAATCACCAGCAGCAGTCTCTGTCTTCTCAAATCCACCATTTTATTAGAACCCTACCAGATTCCATTTCATAAGCATCAATCACCAGAAATCGAGTTCCACCATCTGTTAACCCAACTGGTATCGAGAACTGACTCATACCCTTTCTTCCAGTTCCTTCTTCTTTGTAATCACCACCAACATATTCCTATTAATTCGGATTCTATTTCAACTCCAATAAAAACCCTAAATCAACTACCAGATGTATTTCCTTCTTTGATTCTTTCTAAACCCTTCTCATTCTCTGAATAGTCTTCCGTTCTTCACTGAGTTTGGTCTAAATTACTAATCTCCTCGGAACCCTTGAAACTCATCCATCAAACCTGCCGGCATGAACCCCTTGTTGCCCTGGTGTTGGCCTGTGTTGTCATAGAGAAACAGAAATGTGTTATTCTGAATCTAACTCGACCCAGATGAGGTTTAATACCCTGGAACGGATATCTGCACCCACTTCTTTAAATAAGGGCCACTTGATTTCTTGTTTTCGAGTTTCTATTTTTGACACACTAAACACCCATGCCAGCTTCGAGTCCACAATTGCTAGATGATGTCACGAGCTTCAATATCTTCTCCTTTTAGTCAAAATGACTCCAAAACACCTAAAAGCTCAAAAACAAACATAAGACGCATAATTTACAAAAGAAGTAGCAAAGAAAGCATAAACAATAGATAATAACTAAGGTGTTTTAGACACCTATCAATCGACCTATTAGCCTTTGTAATGTTAGCTATAAAATAATTTCAAGAATTTTAGCTAACCTTTTGAAACCTCTTCTCTCAGATCTTATTTCACCTACTCAAACTGCATTTGTTTCTGATAGACACATCCATGACAATATCATAATTGCTCATGAAATTTTGCACAGTATGAAGCTTAAAAAGGTTAATCAAGCTCTTGTAGGTTTGAAATTAGACATGTCGAAAGCTTTCGACAGGGTAGAATTGTCTTTTCTGCTTTTTATTTTTAGAAAAATGAGTTTTCATGATGACTAGATTGCTATGATTGATCAGTGTATTTCTACAACCAATGTTTCGATTCATATCAATGGTAGTCCTAGTTCCACTTTTTCTCTTACTCGTGGCCTTCGTCAGGGAGACCCTTTGTCTCCTTATTTATTTTTGTTCATCATGGAAGCCTTTTCAAGACTTTTACAGTATAATGTTGATTCAGGTCATCTTAAGGGAATCAAAATTAACCAACATTGTCCAGATATCAATCATCTGTTTTTTGCAGATGATTGTTTATTATTCTTTCAAGATACTTCTTCCCAGATGGTTCATCTTCAACAACTTCTTCAAATTTTTGGTCAAGCTTCAGGGCAGGTTATCAATATGCATAAATCAACCATATTTTTTGGTAAGCATACTTCTAATAATCACAAGTCTAATATTTATGGTATACTTAACATGAAAGTTATGGGTCTTGGTAAAAAATATTTGGGAATACCTCTTTTATTACATAGATCAAGACTAAAGAATTGTCAAGGAATTGTTGATAACATGAACAACATGTTACAAGGTTGGCAGAGTAAAATCACTAATCAAGATGGTAGAACCACTCAAGTAAATGTTGTTCTCAGCACAATGGGAATGTACCAAATGCAAGTATTTAAGTTGCCAGATTCGACTATCCAACAAATGTACAAGATCCAGAGAAGCTACTAGTGGATAATTTCAGCAGCAACCACTCTCAACATTTTATCTCCTTGGAAAAATTACATTTTCCTAAAAGACTTGGTGGTTTAGGTCTTAAAAACTTGAACAATTACAATTTAGCTTTTTTGGCGAAATTGGCATGGCAATTGTTGCACAATCAAGAGGCCCTATGGGAAAAAGTTCTAAAAGGTAACCATTTTCCTCATAATGATCTCAGGTTTTTTCCTCCACCAAAACACACTAACTCAAGTTGGATATGGCAGAGCATTTGTCTTGGTATTCAAATTATTATGCAGAATGCTAAATGGCAGGTTGGTAAAGGTAACCACATCAACATTTGGACAGCTAATTGGATTCCATCTTTGGAATCTTCAATTCAGAATTGGGATGACTTGAACATTCATGATTATCAATGGGTTTCAGAGCTTATTGATACAGATTCAGGTCAGTGGAATATAGTACTTCTTAGACAACTTTTCTCTCCAGCTCAGGTGAATTCCATCGTAACTATCCCTATTCAATTAGAAGAAGAAAATAAATTAGTGTGGCCTTTTACTACAACTGGTATTTTTACTACTGCTTCAACCTATAAAATGTTATGTGAAAAAAATATGAATTCTGATATGTCAATGGGATTATCTCCTAGCTTTTGGTTGTCCTTCTGGAAGATGAAAATGCCATACAAGTACCAGATTTTTATGTTGTAAGTTATCCATAATGATGTTCCTGTCAAAGCAAGGATTTTTAGACACATGAATTTTGTTGAACAACACTGTGTTATCTGCATCAAGTTGAAGATTTGGACCACATGTTGCTTCAATATCCTTTCTCTCAAACAGTTTGGCAAACATTTTTTACTCACCACTTTTCTTCTTTTATGCAACATTCTACAATCCTTTTTTGGATTCACAGCTGGAAAGACAAGGAAGCTGATATATGTATTCAGAAGACTCAAACTTCTATTCACTTAGCAACCTGCATTATGCATTTTATTTGGAAACATAGATGTAGAACTATCTTTAGTAACATAACACCCAATCACAACTCTGTCATTCATCAAGTAAGATCCTATATTGCATATCATCATTTAGGTCATACATCTGATAATCATCAAATTGCTCTTAGAAAAAATATCAATTTGAATCTTACTTGGAAACCACCTCATTTACAATTTCTGAAGATTAACATTGATGCTTATTTTAATCGTAATTACTTATTAGCTGGTATTGGGATTATAACAAGAACCTCTGCAGGAGCATATGTTATGGGAAGGGGGACAATAAGACGAGCCATAAATGTTCAACAAGCTGAAGCTTGGGCATTGTTGGAGTCTATGCAACTGGCTGCAGCAAATGGGTGGACTCATGTTATCTTTGAAATAGATAACCTTAGTAACAGTTCTGTTCTGCAACAACAATCAACTCTTTCTCATTGGCAAAATATGCCACTTCTTAAAAAATGTATGAATATATGTAACATTAATCCTCTTTGGTCATGTGTGTTTGTTCATAAAGCTTGTAATAAAACTGTAGATGCTCTTGCTAAAACAGCTAGAAAACTTAACTTATGTGGGGAATGGTGGTTTCAACCGCTGGACTTGTTAATTCCCTTCATAAGACATGATGTAACAACTTTTCCCGTGTAATATTAGTTTCTTCTTTGTTAAAAAAAAAAAGATCAAAAAACTGAGGGATACAAGTACAAGTGAACTCCCTTTCTCCAAATCAAAAAATTTCTCGTCTCCAACTCCAAGCACGGTGGAAGCAACTGAATTCCCCATCTTGAGGAGCAAATCATAATGCACTATCTTTCCTTCTTATTTGCCCATACTACACCAACAATTCTATTATCTTTACTGAATTATCTTCATAAATTGCTTCTCCATCTTTTACATGCCACCATCTTTGTGCCCCTTGAATCTCCAATGCATCTAAAGTTGATCCCCTAGCAACTAAACCATCATCATCATAGCTTAAACACATTAACAAGGTTGATTTGGAATCACTAAACCTGGTTGATGGGCGAAAAGTGAACCCACAATTCGCGACCAATGACTTGCCAATGTCCGGAAATAATACTATAGTGTCATATTTAGGTGGGATTGGTTTTTGGCTTGTAATATAGCAAAGTTGGAAAGGCCTAGCAAGTGGTGAAATACATATGCCCCTTGAGAATTACTCAACGATTTACAAGAAGATTCTTTTTTAGCACATCCTCAAAAACTTAAGACTAGATAAGCAGCTGTTATTTTTCTCCAAGGTTGACGACTACAACACAATAGCGGACAAACGATAGACATTTTGAGTTGGGCTTGCAAATTTGGACAACATTATGGGGCGAACAAAAGTTTATGCTGGGAAGACTTTACATGGCTGTTTGTGATCTCAATTATCACTCAAAGTTAAATCAGATTTCCCTCTGAAATTTCACTCTATTCACGAGTCGTATTCTTTTTTGTAAATTAAAACCTTTTTGCTTATGAATTGTGAGATTTTTACTTTTATATGGTGTTTGAGTAGTAGAACTAGAAACATAAGAGCTTGTCTGGATATGTATCAAAAAAGTTACCTTTTTATTTCTAGAAGTCGAAAAGTAAGAAGTCAGTTGGGTATCGAATTTCAAAACGGCCTTTAGAAGCAAAAGAATCAACTTTTTGTGAAGCAAAATAGTTTTGCTTCCAATATGCTTTTGGTATCCAAGAGCGCTATAAGCTGATTCCATAAGTCAAAAGCAAAAAACTATTGAATTTGTGTTCCAAAACCAATTTCTGGCTTTTCGACTTAATTAAGATGAAAGTAACTTTGTAAGGTCTATCAAAAAACTTAACTTTGTAAGGTCTATTAAGAATGTTAACTAAGATCACGGGGAAAAATCAATAAACTTTTGTGTCCACAAAAATTAGGTTAGTATCAAGAAACTTACAACCAAATAACCAACAATGGAAAAGATTGTTTTTTAGAGTTAAGTTTTTCATATGTATTAACCAGAAGAAATTTAATATCACCAGTGAATGTACCGCAATGATCATAGAATGACTTCAAACGTGATTGGTAACTTTCATCCCAATTGAAGCATTTATCTCTCCTCTGACATAAACCTTTTCTGCCATTATTTCAAAAGCCATATATGTTTAACCCCAGAAGAAGAAGCCAATGAAATATAATGATCAATATTTGAGGGGGTAATATAGTCTTTTGATCTCATCAAAAGTGGTCATGAGAGTAACTGAACAATTTGTTTGCATTCGGAAATTTCTAGAAAAAATCACCGGTTTTCAATGTGGGGTGGGTAGTAAAAGTGGTCTGTGGATGGTGGACACATTCAAATTTTTTTTTTTTTATATTATGAGATTTCCCTGCAAATATGTAAGTCACAAAAATATAAGATGATTATATAAGTATAAAAAAATATTGTGAAAAAACTCGGTAAGAAATCTTTATTATATTAATGAATTTATTATATGTATTAATACTAATTAATCATGAAGATATATTTGATATATTCAAAACACATTAAATATATAGTCTGAGATCATCTTAAAAATATGTGAAAGAGTGATATGAAATATGAACTAGTTAATTTGTGGCTCACCAAAAATCATAATTTGTGACACCTTGTCTAGAAATATTTTTATAACAAAATAATTAGTTAATTTTCAATAATGCAACTAACTATAACATAGACGACATTTCTAGATTATATTTTTAATTTTATATTTCATTAATAAAAAGAAGAAAAAGAATAGCAACACGAAGAGAAAAAGAAAAATCATATTGTCTTTTCATTTCAATAAAGGAAGATGATTTGGGGATCAACTCATATTCAATAAACGAAGATGATACATTCATTGATTGTACATGGAGATTGTTAACATAATTAACCATCTTCTTTCAAACGAAACATACTTCTTGGATGGTCCCTCAAATTGTTGGGTGAACAGGGTATTTAATGCTTTTATTCTGTCATATGAATCAGCGACACAGAAGGATGTTGATGATCCATCAAGTCAGGACTAGAGAGGCTGAAGAGATGCTTCACTCAACATCATTTCTTGCAGCAGTGGTGAGGCTAAGGTACTCTATGTCGATAATATATATCAAGAAACGATGATACTCTATTTTTAATGTACTCTATGCTTTATATATCTCGAATAATGATACCATGTTCTTTTTAACGATACCATGTTCTTTTCCATGCAAAAAAGTTTGCACATTATGTGCTTAAAAGACAAATAAATTCGTGAAAGAATGTTGTAAAACTAAAGAGACATAAAAGGATGTAAAGTGTAGTCTCCATCACTGTATTCCTCAGTGTTGATAGACCTCAATCAATCTAGTCATCGGTATAATCATACCCTCTGTTTTCGCCCCTGCGTACAAAAGTAAATGAGTTGGTTGTTTTCTTATAAATAAGAAACATGACGAGAAAATATCACTAATCCATATTTCCATGTTCAGTTATTTTGGAGCATGATATGTAACCAGCTCGCTTTGTGTACGTGTGAAGATATTCCTACTGGAACACGACATTCACTGGATATATATTGAATTCTCCAGTCACAAATGCTAGCTGGAGACTGGACGATAGCGCGTACATACAAGATTTGTTGCTTACAACTCGAAATTGAAACGATCTGACATAATCGAAATTGATTTGTTGCTTACGGTCTACATGGGTGATTCGTTTCTGAATCTGGTAATTATGAACTAAATTAAAAATTAAGATCTGAAATAAGTGATTTCAGAAACAAATACTTTTTAATGTGTTTATTAATGTGTCGTGGTAGCTTAGCAAGACTTGTAACTTCCTTCTTGCATACGCAACAAATATTCTTCATCATCCACTTATCAGTTATATGGTATCTGAATTTTTCCGTGAAATCAATCCTTTTTTTTAAATCTGTTGAAGAAATTGAAATTGATTAGATCATTGATTGATCTGTTGAAGAAATTGAATAGATCTTTTGAATTATCTGTATGACGTCACTAGCATTGTCTTCTAAAAAATATTATGGGGCAAAAATTTATGTTGGGAGGACTTTACATGCATGTCTGATCTGAATTATCACTCAAAATTAAATTAGATTTTTCATGTAAAATTTCACTATATTCACGAGGCATATGTTGCCATTAGTATACTTTTTTGTAAATTAAAACTTTTTTTCTTATGACTTGGGAGATTTTTACTTTTATAGACACATAAGAGCCTGTTTGGATGTGTAACAAGAAGTTATTTTTTTACTCCTAATAGACAAAAAGTAAAAGGTCAGTTTGGGTATAGAATTTCGAAACGGCTTTTAGAAGCAAAAAAAAATTAACTTTTTGTGAAGCAATATAGTTTTATTCTTGAATTTACGGTGGTATCCAAAACGCATTATAAGCCAATTCCAGAAGTCAAAAGCAAAAAGAACAAAAAAATTCATTACAAAATTTGCTTATAGAATTTATTGAAATTGTGTACCAAAACAAACTTCTGGATTTTCGACTTAATTAAGATGAAAAGTAAACTTCGTAAGGTCTATCAAAAAACTTATACCGATCCTAGTTTCCAAACATATTCTTAAACTTAAACGGACACTTTTTCTTCGTAACTTCGTAAGTTTCTTTTGTATTTCTAGAAGTCAAAAAGACAAGAAATTAGATTGGGTGTAGAATTTCAAAACGTCTTTTAGAAGCTAGAAAATTAACTTTTTATGAAGTAATAAGCCAATTCCAAAAGTCAAAAGCAAAAAATAAAATATAAATTGCTTCACAGAAACTTGGTCTTTTGCTTTTAGAATTTATTGAAATTGTATTCCAAAGCTAATTTCTGCCACTTTGACATAATTAAGATGAAAAATAACTTCATAAGGCGTGTCAAAAACCTTATACTGGTTGCCAAATAAACTCTTAAATTTATATAAAAATAAAACGGTCTGCGAGTTATAACCCCAAAGGTGTCACTATCCATCCACAAAAAACCCATCAAAATAAAAGTAACACAAAAACCCCCATCAAAACAAAAGTAACACAAAAACCCCAAAGAATTTGATGAAACCGATTTTGAAAAGGGAAAAATATCGTTTGGTCCTTTATTAGGTGGGCCCATGTTAGTTTGGACCTTTGGGAAAACGCCTTTACTGTTTTGTCCATAATTATTTAAAAATATTAAATGGACCAAAGTACCATTTCGTGTTAATTCCAACTTATTTTTTGTATCAGTTCATTCGTCAAAGTGAAGTCCTGTTAATTTCTACTTAATTTTTCAAAAATCACCTAAAAAAACAGAGTTCATTCCGGAAATGAACTCCATATAAAAAGCTAAAAAAACAGAGTTCATTCCAGAAATGAACTCCATATAAAAACCTAAAAAAACAAAGTTCATTCCAGAAATGAACTCCATATAAAAACATGTACAAATCAGACTTCATTCCAGGAGTGAACTCCATATAAAAACCTGTACAAATCAGACTTCATTCCAGAAATGAACTCCATATAAAACCTACACAAATCAGACTTCATTCCAGGAGTGAACTCCATATAAAAACCTGTACAAATCAGACTTCATTCCAGAAATGAACTCCATATAAAAACCTAAAAAAACAGACTTCATTCCAGAAATGAACTCCATATAAAAACCTAAAAAAACAGACTTCATTCCAGAAATGAACTCCATAAAAAAAAGAACGCGAAATTGGGGGATATAAAAAGAAATTGGGGGATATAAGAAAAGGACAAAAACTGGATCAAGATATCAATTCGGTGTCACCCCTTATCTAAGTATTTTTTTAAATCCTAATCTACCCCTCACTAATCAGGTTTAGTGGTTAATAATAATTATGATTTTTTATAAATGATTAGTGTGTATTTGTATTTGGGTAAATGAGATGAGAGTAGAAAGATGGAAAAAACATTTGAGAGGGAACTTTTTTTGGTGAAAGTGGAGGATGATTGTGAAGAGAGAATTGCTGCTAAGAGGTTGAAAATTTGATTTTTTTCTTTGAATCCACCATTGTTGCAGCTGAAAAAGCTCGGTGTCGGCATTGTATTCAACCAAACAACCATGCCGGCATTTGCTGGAAATTTTCATAAATTTTCAACCAAAGTCTCGTTACAAAATTTTTCAGGTTTTGATCTTCAAAACCTATTTTTTTTTGTTGTAATCAGTCTACTTCCGGCACAGTTATCTGATTTTCGAGCATGCCGGAATTATTTTCCGGCATGGTTTTTGCTTAAATTTCTATGTCGGAACATGATGAAAAGTATCCAGGAAACTTCAATTTTTTTCACTTGACTACCGGCATTGATAGATTTCTATCGAGCATGCCGGCACCATTTTCCGGCATGGTTCTACACCAATTCCGGCATGGCCTTCATCACTTCCGGCGATGTAAAAATATTCCGTTTTGAGTTTTTTCTGGTTTTAATCGGTCCACTTCCGGCACAAGTAGTTAATTCTCGAGCATGCTCAAGCACTGATTTCCTAGGCATAGTATGTTGCTTAAATTTCTATGCTTGGCACATGATGAAAAGTATCCAGAAACTTCAATTTTTTTTTCACTTGACTACCTAGGCATTGATAGATTTCTATTGAGCATGCCTTTGTACTTAGTTACTGACATTGAATGTTAGTTACCAAGCATGCCGTCACCAGTTTCCGGCATGGTCTTCATCAATTCCGGCATGGTCTTCATCACTTGCAGCATGATCTTCATCACTTCCGAATTCAAAAAAAAAAAAAAAATCGTTTCCAAAGTGAGGAGCCGACAGAGAAGGAGAAGAGAATTTGAAAGAGAGTGGGGAGAGTTTAGAATTTGAAAAGGAATGAGGAATATTTGGGTTTCAAAGCTCTAACCCTGAAAGTGATTAATAAGAAGTGGAGATGGAAATGGGGGATATGATTTTGTTTTTTGATTTTAAGTTTTATAATTTTTATTTTGAGGGAAGGGTATTTTAGTATTTTCATACCCAAAAGTCACCCCTTAGCAGACACCATGGGTTGGGAGAAGTAATCAATATCCCCCAATTCCTTTTTATGTCCCCCAATTTCGCGTTCATAAAAAAACCTAAAAAAAACAGAGTTCATTCCAGAAATGAATTACATATAAAAACCTAAAGAAACAGACTTCATTCCAGAAATGAACTCCATATAAAAACCTAAAAAAAAAACAGAGTTCATTTCTAGAATGAAGTGCAGTAGCATCATCTTCATCATCTTCGTCGTCTTCAACAACATCAGCAGAACATCGTCATCTTCAACAACAACAGATCTTCATCATTTACACGAGCAACAAACATCAAAATCAAGATCTTCACACACGAGCAACAAACATAAATCATCATCAACACGAAAAACATCAACAAATCGAGATCTTCAACACGAGCCGCAAACAAAAAGATAATCATCTTCGTCTTCAACACCAGCAGAAACATCAAAAACAGTAGCAAGAAATCAAAAAAGAATTTCATCTTCGTAGTTTTCATAATCTTTATATGATTCTTCGTCTTCATCACCTCTACAAATAGTCTTCATCATCTCTGCAAATCAAAACCCTAGAAAAAACACAAATCTTCATTGTTTTTTGGAGCAGCAGAAAAAGAAAAAAAAGAATGATTAATTGGGGGATAAAAAAATTAATTGGGGGATATGTGCCGGCATAGTTTTCAATGAAAACCGGCATGGTCGATGGACTGCCGGCATTGAAAAACCATGCCGACAGCTACAGTAAAATATCCCCCAATTAGTTTTTTATTCCCCAATTAATCATTCAAAAAAAAAATGGAGAGGAAAGAAACTAGATCTAAAAATAAAGAGGAGAGAGAAAGTAAATCTGAAAAAAGAGATATTTTCTTATCATTTTTGGTATATATGTGGTCCCAAAAGGGTATTTTTGCCATTACCAGATGACATTTACATCATCCATGACATCACCCTAGGACCAAACCATAATTTCTAGGACCAAACAGTAATATATATTTTAAAAAAGGACCAAACAGACAATTGACTGGGTCAACTAGACTAGACTCATCCTAATATATTATTTCTACGACCTAATGGTATTTCCTACTTTTGAAAATTAGGATTTTTGTATCAATTTTTAAAAATTTGGGGTTGTTTATCAATTTTGTTCAAGATTGAGTTTTAATGAATCCCAACATTTGAATGGGGTTTTTGTACCACAAATTTGCACGATTGCTAAAGGCTGATACCACTTTTGCTAGGGGCGGGTACCAAATTAGGATCCAACGGCTGAGATTACTTTGTCTTATATGCATTAGTGTCCTCCCCTAGCAAATCGGTAACAGCCTTTTAGATCATGCAAATTTGATCACCTTGGGTTTTCAT